>CANYCX011042714.1:0-16219 GCA_948193385.1 Breynia disticha f. nivosa | reverse complement strand
TTATTTAATAAATCTTTTCTATATCCATGTTTGTTATGAAAAATGATTAAAAGGTTTGGATAAATGTTTTTATTATTTTGAGATTTGAGATTAAAATCGAGACAGGTTTTGAATACAGGTTTTAATTTTGAGTCTCACATTATGGGTGTAGGCTTCCTCCTTCTTTATCTTCTTTAGACAACAAATCATTAAAATCTACTATGATATACCATGGTTGATTAGAGGCTTGTCCAAGACATCATAATAGTTGTCACGACTCACATCTTCTCCTCCTCCTTAGTACCCATAAAGACCAATTAACCTCCTCCTTTTCTCATAATTTTCATCAATGTGTGCATCAATATAATTACTCGAGTTATCTACAACAACGACAATACATGGCTTATTCCATAACAATGTCAATCCTCCATTACGACCAATTGCATTTACAACAAAACACAATTCATAACGCAATTTCCTTTTTATTTCCTCCATTTTATTCAAATCAATAAGCATGTCAATTAAAAATAAAAATGTAGACTTTTGATTTCTATCTAACTCATTTAGGTTCATAACTGCCCTTGGGTTGCCTAGTCCCTGGCAATTCCAACTAACACCTGTCATTATGCACAATGGGCTTCACTGAGTGGGCCGAACAATTTTGCAATTTTAGGTACAGCTAATATAAGTGTGTTCTTTGGTGTTGCTTCCTTCTCAATCTCATCATCTATTGGACTTTTTTTAATAGGTTACTCCTTCTTTTCTTTGGGTCATTTACATCAATGGCCTTGTCTTCGAACAAAGTACATGGGCTCTCACCCTAAAATGACTCTTTTCCTATTTTAACACCTAAAAAAAGATATTCCTTTAATGATACTATTTTTAAATTATTTCCAAAAACCTAATCTCTATATATAGTCTATATTTTAGCTTTTTTGACACATCACTTATTTTTTTCTTAGTCTTATTTTTCTATCTCCCACACCCACCTTCATTTTCTACCTAGATCTGACTTCGCGTTCAACAATAGACAGTAACGGCTTTGTCCTTCGATTCGTAACCACAGCCGGTCGTGGATCAGAGAGATGAGCATCGTCGATTTGGGCTTTATACGGTGGCTCCCATGGACTGTTTCCCGACGGCTTGAAATTGCAGGTGAGGAAGTAGTTTGACCCATTCAAAACCAATGGCTGCGATTAAATCTCTCTGCTTCTTTAGATTTAGAACTATTCTTCTTGTTTGCTATCTCCCGTTTTGGTGTAGTTCCTCTTCTTCAGAGTGGACCTCAAAACCTAATTAATTTTGATTTTTTTTACTTCCTTTTTCTTTTTGAATGAAAATTGAAAGGAAAAGACTAAAGTTCAATTTGGTTTTGGATGGCATATCTAGGTCCTAGGAATGAAAATCAGAGTTTTACTGATTGAATTTGTTGTCATCTGTGTAGTTAATTTTTTGTCAACTTGTTGTCATCTGTAGAGAATATTTACAGATTTAGTCTATATATAATGTGATAATATAGAGAATAGAATTATTAAAGATGTCATTCTTCAGATTTCTTTAATAAGATGGTACATATGAAAAGATGATAGTTTTAGGACGATATATGTCATTTGACCATTGTCTTCATGCATGTGGTGTGTTTCTGGGCCTGGTCCAAAGTTGGTTTCATTTAGGATAGACGTTATTATCTGTTTAGTGTTAGCATACTTATCTTAGACGTTGATATGGGAGGAATATTATTTCCATCCTCTTAAAAATTTAAATCAGCCCTTATCTTCCCTTCCTTATCCATCTCCTTAGATTTACGCATGTTATCTCTCATTTCCAAATTTGAATTCAAATCAGGATCTTGCCAATCACATATCCACCTTTCTCCTCTGCCACTACCACTGCTTCTCGTCTGAGCCTTCAGCCATGAATCTCATTTTCTTGGTATCTCCTTATTTTAATATACTGAAACTTCAGTTCGCATAAATGTTCTATGTGGTCCAGCCTTTTACATAATGCACAGAAGTACATGATTCGTTTATACTAATTAATTAACATATAATTAATTAAAGCAGAAATAAAATGAACAGAATACGCACACCTGGAATTCCGTTCAACACAGCGGAAGAAGAATGATACCACGTTGAGGGTACGCGCGTATTCACAGGCGCAGAACGTCGGGATACGGGCAATGTTTCGCACCCGATCCTACACCGGAAACCGAACCCCGAGAGAAAAATAACCACATGTTGGTTATTTTCCTAGAAGAAGAGAGGTCTCTCATCTCTCCTCTTCCTTTTGGTGGAAAAATGGAGTGAGTGAGAAATGAGGAGAGGACAGTGCTTATATAGAAGTGGAGGTACCATTTGGTGAAATAGTACCTTTTCACGTCAAACTGCATTTTAGTCCCTAAACTACATATGCTTCTAATTTAATCCTTCAACCAAATAAATCACAATTAAGTTCCTTAACTTAATTATATTTATTCGGCAACCCAAATGTCATGGGCGGAATAAATTATCCTTTCATAAGCAAAAGTTGCCCTATTTATTTTTTAATTTGAGGATTACATTTTACTCAGCACGACATAGAATGGATCCAAGTTAGGCTACTGAGCATGAACGTTACGTTAGGGGGTTCAAATAAATAATACCAGCACGATACCTTTTTCAAGCAGATCTTCATTAATTCTATAGTTTGTTTAGAATAATTAATTATAGACCTTGTTTAATCCACTGCAGCTTCCATTGATTTTTTCTTATTTGTTACATCATAATCTATAAGTTTAGCCCTAGTTGGATTATACTGTTTGAATACTACTTTTTTTGACGTGTTTGCATGAGTGATTTTGGGAGAGATTGATTGAGTTGCCATTCCAATTTGAATGGCCATCTTAATGACTTGATCAAATTCACAAACGAGCATACGTTGAAAAATTGCATAATATATATTGCACCAATATTATTCTTGAAAATTATTATAAAAAACTGTTATCTTAGCTTGGTTGCTGCTACATATATTCAAAGTTCTGATTTGTTTTATAATTACTAGATGTGAAATAAGAAGGAAATTAAGTGAAAAGAATATTCTTGGAAAAAAATGAGGCAAACTCAAATTGAAATATTCTTAAAGACTCGTCAAAATATGTTTATTTTAGTAATTGGATTCACATATGCATGGGCTGCTCAATTTCATTAATTAATTAAGCAATAAAAAAACTCAATTATTTTCAAAACTATGGTACGGAATAAAATGAAGATTTTACAACATTAGTCTATTGTGACGGTCGAATCAATTTTATGCAGAAAGTTTGATTGATGTATTTATTTAATTCGAAAATGATAATGTTTATGAACTAAGACATTGTTTATTTGTAGTTATTTATTTTTTGAAATTTTTTTTATTTTTAATGTTTTGTATTAACAGAGAATAAATCAACTAATTCATAATTTAAAAATCAATAAATAAATAATAATCACTCTTAACTTATTTTTTAAAGAGAATATTTTTCTATCTAAAATATAAAATTATATTTTTATTATATTTTTAAATATCTGAAGATGAAACACTAAAAATATAATTTAAAGATAAAAAATATATATATTTCAATAACATATTATAATGAAAATCTTATCGTTTTAGACGTTTGTTAAATCGTGTTCAATGTGTAGAAATGCTGACACTTTTTTTGACCCTTTTTGGAATCCAAATTAAAATTGTTTTTCATTTAATTTAGATTCCAATAAATTTTAGTGGAGTTACATAATGTAAAAGCAGAACTACATGAGAATAGTACATTCCTGAAGGTATAAAATAAATTCTTTTATAATTTTTTTAATTTAAGTTATAAATTAATATTAACAATATTATTACAGTTTGAAGATAATATAAAAAATTAAATACGAAATCCTTAATTTTATAAAATAATATATATTTTAAAATGAATTAATTTTGTTAAATGGAGTTATTCAAAAGTAATTAATTAAACTAGATTTCCATATTAATAGGTTGAGGACTTTTCCTGATTCTAGAATTGCACGTTTTGTAATTAATAGTGTGAACATTGAAATTCTTCATAAAATTACATAGAAATTATTCTCATAATTGAGCTGTCAAACGCTTCAAATCAAATCAATTATCATTGAAATTTCTCTTTTTTTTTTCTCAATTTAAAAAAAGTCTGCACGTACATCAGCAAATAATTATAAGAAATCATAGCACAAGACTGCCATCTTATAAAAATCACAAAATTTAAATAAAAAAATTACATTAAAAAAAGGTAAAAAAGAAAAAAAACACATGTGAAATATTTTATTTCTTTGTCCCACAATAGATGTAACAAACCTTTAACATTGCTAATTCACATAGCAAAATTTTAATATGAATTATTTTATAATTTTTTTAATTTAACTGAAAATATATAAATTATATAAATTTTAAATTATTTTTTATTTAATAAATTAAAAACTTAAATTTATTTTTTGTGTTAAACAATTACAAACTCTTATTTTAATAAATTCTTTCTTTATCTCGTAACGCCACATACTACCAAACCTTTTGTCTCGACTTTCTTTTTTTATACTTATTCCAAATTTTATGGATTAGTTACATCACTTTCGATTATTACATAGCAAGCCCGAAATAGTCGGGGTCCAATGTGGCCACTGAATATCGGGTGATTTCGTCGAAACTGTCAGAAAAAAAAACTTTCGATTATGATATATATTAAAAGTATTAGGAGATCAAGTCCCCATTATTCTCTTTGTTTTCATTGTTTTTTTCTGTTTAATAATATTAAACAAATGATGTCATCTTCTCTCTCCAAAATGTTTTGCTCTTTCATAGGTATTGTTTAATATCGAGGTAAATATAAATAATTAAAAAAGTAATTTATTATTATTTGTTAAATCTATAACTATTTTCTATTCTCCTATTTTTTATAAAATTGTAATTATTCTCAACATTTTGCATATTAATTTATTTAAAATTTTTGTTAATTTTATTAACATAGATATAATTATTAAATAATTTAATTATATTGTTACCTAAGATTTTAATGATAAGAATAAGCGTTCATTAATCTTTCCACTTTTTAAGATAGAATCTATTTTTGCATTGATTCTCACTATCCATAGCAAACAGACAATTTATCTGATTTCAAAGCGTTTTTTTAATTAATTGTTATATTTCAGCTCAATAGAAATTTGCGTTATTTATGATGTAACTTGTCAGTTGTTACCCCATTGTATTTTAGTAGTAATTAACTATTGCTTTAAAACTCGGTCGGGAGTGCTTTGACGCTGTTGTAGTACACTGTCCGGTTTGAACGAAAATCAGTCTAATATGCCTAGGAGACCTCATGGTTCAAATAAAAAAAGTAGTACTTAACCATGCTTGTTTGCGACATCGAGTGCTTAATCTGCTCCATAAAACAAATGAAAACATATGATTTTCCGCAGGTGAAAACAGTTCGAACCGCCAATTTCAAATAGTTTGAGACAAAATTAGAACTGAAGTTGGACCGTATAGTATACGTTTTGATCATTTTAGTTTTGGTTTCGGTTCTCGAATTGGTGGTTCAAACGGGTCGATTCGATTTATCTATTTATGTTTGATTTTTCAAAACCGCTAGTTAAGAATCGAGTATTCGCAGTACATTATTCTTAAGAATCGAAACCGAACCGTCAACTAACCAATTCCGATTCAATTTTCTAACCTCCAGCATCATCTACTCATTGTAAAAAAAAAAAAAGAAAGAACATACGTTGCACACTCATATGCTATTTTGAGAACTTCATGATTAGGAATTATAAACTCATACTAAAACAACTACAATTATCGCTAAACATAATTAGTAAACCCACTCCATTTATCCTCAAACCAACTTCAACAATGCACTTACGTTACGTACGCATCTCTTTTAGAAGTTTCTAAACTAAGCCCAAAAAAAAAACCAGCAAACTTCTTCTGACATTTCCCGCGAAATAACCGATCTCGTCAACGACTCTTTAAAACATTCGCAGATACAACTTCTAGACCTTCTTCTTAATGTACTTTCCTCTCTCTTTCGATCCGAACTCTCTCTATGTCTTGACGCATTCTTGTCTTAACACAAAGAGAAAGAAGAAAAGAAAAGGCGCGTATCGTATTAGAAATCATATTAGAATTGTCAAAGCAAGACTTTAAATTCTATTATAGTTGCATACTAGTCAAAATAAATGTGAGAGAAAGATATCAAATCCGAAGTCTACGTTCAAAGTGTCTTGTTTGAGGCATATGTTATATTTCTTGTCATTATTATCATCAAAGAAAAATCAAATTATTGGTTTTTTTTATCTGGTCTGGTTATTTTTTAATAGAATAATGGGAGTGATGCAACAAATCTTCGGTTCCTGGGTTCTTTAAAAGGCTTATATGTGTTTGCTTTTCTTTGATGAAGCCGGAGATTACAACTCCTAATAATTTCTTTAGCTTTCTTCTGTCTGATCCTTGTTTCTCCCTCTATTTTTTGATTCTTTTTGTCAATTTGTTGCATTCTCTCTAAAAAGTCTCAATCTTTCTTCTCGATTTGGTCTCTTTTTGGGTTTTTAGCAAACCATCCTTACAATATTTTCTTATATGGTTTTCCTTCTTTGGTTTTGTTAATTTTTTTTTGGTCAGTGTAGTGTAAAGAGGACTTTTTTAGCTTGTTTAGAGGGAATATTGTGGAGTTATTCCTAAATACTGGGTAATTTTTTCTACTGTTGCAAATTTCAAAATAAAGCAGAAAAGTATTGTTCTTTATTGGCGGGTATTGTGTTCAAATTGAGTTGTGATCAACATATTGAGAAGCTGCAACAAAATACTGCATTGGTGTGTAGTAGTTCTAAAATTACAAAATGACTGGTGGTAAGAGAAGATTGCAATTTAGCAAGATCTACTCATTCAGACGTGGAAAAACAACAGCAGTTAAAGAAGAAGATGATCGATCACAAATAGGCGGGCCAGGGTTTTCAAGAGTGGTATACTGTAACGAGCCTGAATGTTTTGAGGCTGGTATTAGAAATTACAGTGACAATTATGTCAGGACCACAAAGTATACTATTGCTTCTTTCTTGCCAAAATCACTGTTTGAGCAATTTAGAAGAGTTGCAAATTTTTATTTCTTGGTTATTGGTATATTGGCATTTACAGACCTTGCACCTTATTCATCAGTTAGTGCTATCCTTCCTTTAATTGTTGTTGTTGGAGTTACTATGTGTAAAGAAGGCATCGAGGATTGGAGGCGAAAACAACAGGTAAATTTCTCTGCTTTGCCTTGTTTTTCGCCTGGTTATTGATCAGTTTTGTGTTCTAGGCGGATTCTGGCTTTTGTCTTGATCTTTGTCTGAATTGGTAGGCTAGGTGAAATTTATTAGTTATTGTTTTTAAACTTTTGTTTCAGTAATATTAGCTTGGTACTAATCACAGTCTCTGATTTTGAGAGACTGCTGAGAGAAAAAAAGAAAATGTCCATGTGAGGGTTTGAAGCGTTTATGATGCTGATTATCATGATGTTTTTAGGGTTTATGTTAAAATGTAATTTGTTCATACTAAAGTTAAAAAGAACATAATTTAAATGATACTGATTATTCTGATGTTTTGAGGGTTTATCTTCGCTGGAGCTTTTATAATGTTTCCATGTGATGAGAACTTTGCTGAAGTTAGCAATTTAAATGATCTCGTTTCTGTTTTTTTTTTTACCAGGATATGGAGGTAAATAATAGAAAAGTAAAAGTGCGTCAACAAGATGGAAGTTTTAAGAATACGGCTTGGAGGAATTTGAGAGTGGGGAATATTGTAAAGGTGGAGAAAGATCAGTTTTTTCCGACAGACCTGATTTTGCTTTCATCCAGTTACGAGGATGCAATCTGTTATGTGGAGACGATGAATCTTGATGGAGAGACGAATTTAAAACTGAAACAGGCTGTGGAGGCTACTTCGTTCTTGCATGATGACTCTAGTTTTGCAGACTTCAAGGCTAGAATCAGATGTGAAGACCCAAATGCGAATTTGTACTCTTATGTTGGGACATTAGAGTTTGAAGAGAATCGATATCCTCTGAGTCCTCAACAGCTTCTGCTCAGAGATTCAAAACTTCGGAACACAGATTACATCTACGGCGCAGTTGTCTTCACTGGTCATGATACGAAAGTGATGCAAAATGCCACTGAACCTCCTTCAAAGAGAAGCAGAGTGGAGAGGAAAGTGGATCGAATTATCTACTTGTTGTTTGGTCTTTTATTTACAGTGGCGTTAATTGGATCAATTTACTTTGGCGTAACGACCAAAGAAGACTTGAAAGGAGATGGGAGGATGAAAAGATGGTACCTAAGACCAGATGATACGGAGGTTTATTTCGACCCTAAAAAACCAGAGACTGCAGCAATTCTTCATTTCCTGACTGTCATAATGTTGTTCAGCAGTTTCATCCCAATTTCCTTGTATGTATCAATTGAAATCGTAAAGTTTCTTCAGAGTATTTTCATCAATCAAGACATTCATATGTATTATGAGGAGTTTGACAAACCAGCACAGGCCCGTACCTCAAATTTGAATGAGGAACTTGGGCAAGTTGACACCATACTTTCTGACAAGACTGGGACGCTGACCTGCAATTCCATGGAGTTCATCAAGTGTTCTGTCGCTGGGACTGCTTATGGCCGTGGTGTTACAGAGGTTGAAGGGGCTATGGATAGGAAGAAAGGAAGTCCATTGGCTCATGAAAAGGCAAATGATGAGTATAATGAGTCAGCAAATAAAAAGTCTACAATTAAAGGCTTTAATTTCGAAGATGACAGGGTTATGAATGGAAACTGGGTTCATGAGCCTCATGCTGCTGTCATACAGAGATTTTTCCGTCTTTTGGCAATCTGTCATACTGCAATACCTGAAGTGGATGATGATACCGGGAAGGTTTCATACGAAGCTGAATCACCAGATGAAGCAGCATTTGTGATTGCAGCAAGAGAACTTGGTTTTGAATTCTACAAAAGAACTCAAACAACAGTTTCTGTGCGCGAATTGGATGTGGAATCTGGAAGGAAAGTTGAAAGGTTAGCATCTCCTAGAACATTTTTCAATTTTCAGAACATCAATTTAAAATATTGGCAGTCATTACGTAAGCAAGCACTTTCCGTTTCTTTACTATCTTTAACAAGCATGTTAGATAATTGGTTGTGTGTGTCCCCTTGTGTTTGAAGCCTGCTTGTAGGTGGTTTATTGTCTTCTGAAAGTATAATGTAGTGATTCTTATGGTTTCATCCCCTTTGCAGGTTATACAAACTTTTGAATGTGTTAGAGTTCAATAGTACAAGAAAACGGATGTCTGTTATAGTTAGAGACGAGGAAGGAAAGTTGCTATTACTCTGCAAAGGTGCTGACAGGTTAGGGATCAACTTTCTTCATCGTCTGCAATGCTATTGAATTGCATATTCTTAACTCTAGTTGAAAATTGATGTGGATTCTTTTTTCCATGCAGTGTCATGTTTGAAAGGCTCGGAAAGAATGGCCGAGAGTTTGAAGAGGAAACGAGGGACCATGTGAATGAGTATGCTGATGCTGGCCTGAGGACATTGTTACTAGCCTATCGTGAACTTGCTGAAGAAGAGTACAAAGCTTTTAATGAAAAGTTCAATGAGGCTAAAAATTCAATTAGTGCAGATAGGGACACGCTGATTGATCAGGTGACCGAGAAGATGGAAAAGGATTTGATTCTTCTTGGAGCTACTGCTGTTGAGGACAAATTACAAAACGGAGTAAGTTTGAAAAAAAAAATCAAATTCGATCACTTGGTAAGCTTTCACATACAGTCGAATTGATTTGCTTTCTTGTTTCTCTGACTTTCAGGTTCCTGACTGCATAGACAAGCTTGCACAAGCAGGAATTAAGATTTGGGTGTTGACTGGAGACAAAATGGAGACAGCCATTAATATTGGGTATGAATCCTTGATGCAAGTCTTTCTAGAGACGAAGCGGTTCACATTAAACCACATAACCTCTAACCTAAAATTATCGTTGCAGCTTTGCGTGCAGCTTGCTTAGGCAAGGAATGAAACAGATTATTATTAGTTTGGATACCTCAGATATCCAAGCATTGGAGAAGACAGGAGATAAATCCTCCATTACCAAGGTGATTTATTAGTTAAAAAGTAACTTTCTAGCGAGATGAGTAACTTAATGTGTACAGCTAGATGATGGAATGTATTGATTCATTTTACA
Source organism: Breynia disticha f. nivosa (assembly GCA_948193385.1). Taxonomy (NCBI): domain Eukaryota; kingdom Viridiplantae; phylum Streptophyta; class Magnoliopsida; order Malpighiales; family Phyllanthaceae; genus Breynia; species Breynia disticha. The sequence goes on along the minus strand of CANYCX011042714.1, from coordinate 6,013 downwards.
GGCATCAAAGGAAAGCATCTATCGTCAAATAACTCAAGGGAAGAATCAGCTTGCTGTCGCAAAAGGAACTTCTGAGGCTTTTGCCTTGATCATTGATGGGAAATCACTTGCTTATGCTTTAGAAGATGACATGAAGGGGGAATTTCTAGAGCTCGCTGTTGGCTGTGCATCTGTTATTTGCTGCCGTTCATCGCCAAAACAGAAGGCACTGGTGTGTATAATCGTCATTCTTCTTTTCAAATTTACAAGACTTGATTCCTCTTTGTGAAGGAATATTGATGATTATCGGTTTACTTAATACAGGTAACACGGTTAGTCAAAACTGGAACTGGTAAAACAACATTGGCTATTGGCGATGGTGCCAATGATGTTGGTATGCTTCAAGAAGCAGATATTGGTGTTGGAATCAGTGGTGTTGAAGGAATGCAGGTATTGTGCTGAGGAGCTTTCACTGATCTCTTTTTAGAATTTCTCAGGTTTTTATCAGTCTCCAATTGTTCTGAGCTTAAATTTGATTTTTCGAATCAACTCAGGCTGTTATGTCAAGTGATGTTGCAATTGCTCAATTTCGGTATCTGGAGCGTTTACTTCTTGTTCATGGACATTGGTGTTACAGAAGGATCTCAAAAATGGTAATGTCAATATCTGGTTGGATTTTTTCACTTCATTCAGAATTTTATATTAACATCAACAAAGACTAACACATATCTAATGTCAAGATGAGACTTATCTTACTTCTGACATTCGATTTACAGATATGCTACTTTTTCTACAAGAACATCGTATTCGGATTCTCTCTTTTCTTATACGAGGCATATACATCGTTCTCTGGCCAACCCGCATACAATGATTGGTTTTTGTCACTTTACAACATCTTCTTCACATCACTTCCACCATTGGCCCTGGGTGTTTTTGACCAGGATGTATCTCCTAATTATTCTCGAAAGGTATCATACTTAATAAGTGAGGCGTTTTCAGTTATTCATAGATTATATTGGTTAGAATGGTGAAAAGATTGCTACTGTTAAGCTAATCGTGTTTAAATATTACGCGACAGTTCCCTTTGCTCTACCAAGAAGGCATACAAGACGTAATCTTCAGCTGGCGTCGTATACTCGGTTGGATGTTTATGGGGTTCTATAATGCAGTAATCATATTCTTCATCTGCATTAAAGCAATGGAGCACCAAGCCTTTGATGAAGCTGGAAAAACAGTCGGGAGAGACATTTTAGGTGCAACGATCTATACATGCATTGTGTGGGTTGTAAACGTGCAGATGGCCCTGTCTATCAGCTTTTTCACTGTTCTGCAACACGTTCTCATCTGGGGTTCAATTGGGATATGGTACCTATTTATGCTGATTTATGGAGCCTTAAGTCCTTCTATATCTGAGAATGCTTTCAAAATCTTCGTTGAAGCTCTCGCCTCTGCTCCTTCTTACTGGCTGCTCACATTATTAGTGGTGATTGCGACTACGGTCCCTTACTTCTCGATTTCTGCAATTCAAATGCGGTTCTTCCCATTGTACCATCAAATGATACAGTGGATAAGGCATGAGGGTCGATCGCATGATCCTGAGTTCTGCGACATGGTTCGACAAAGGTCAATTCGGCCAACGACAGTTGGTTTCACAGCTCGTATAGCAGACAAAACAAACCGAATGAAGGATAGGATTCACCATCGCTCTTGATGTAAAACAAAGCACGATCAGAAGGCGTCAGTCGTCTTTCTAATGTTGTACATTACTGCTAAGAGATGCGATGCTGCTTCCTCGACTGGAAGTCTTGCCTGGTAGATTAAGCTGTTAGATGACTCTGTACAGAAGCATCATTCAGCCATATGACTGTCATATGGGGCGTCTAGCCCCAAGGTATATTTTGATTATTTGGCCTTCCAAGGTCATACATTTTTCCCCTTCATTGTATACTCTGTATTTACTTGTAAAAGGTAGTTATTTGTACAGAAGCGAGAGAATTCTTTATAGATTTGGGTAGTGCAGCAGCACTTTAGAAGAATCTACAAGCTCCGAGTTCTTATTGTATTTGTATATCAATCAGTTTATATTGTTCTTAATAAAATTCTTGCGATGAGTTTTTTTTTTCTCATTATCCTCTCTGGTTTGTCATCAGCTATGTGGATTTCTAGTTCTTATTGTATACAAGATCGCCAATTTATCATCCTATGCATTCAATTGAGCTCTTCAGGTCGAATCTTGAAGAGAGAACAAATGAAGTCATACCAAGAGACTGGAATGCAGATTGCTAAATTTCTTGAATATTTGTTACAAGAATTTTAGGAAATGGGTTGGACTAGTCTACAAACACATAGAGTCTCAAAGAGATTTGGTGAGTCTGATATCTTTCCTAGAGCCACTACAGAGCTAAAAATCGAACCCCGCACTCTTAGTGTGCTGGTTGACCCCCTTTACCGTTGAACCACCGACAAAGGGTCTAAATTTCTTGAATCTATTTAATTTCATTTTCAATTAAAACGACCGGAATTAAATCAATACTGTACAAGGATACAAGTTGTGTTAATAATTGTTGCAAGTTGGATATTTACAATAAGTCTCGATTGCACGATTGTCAACATCAGAAACTAACAAGAAAAGTAACACAGAAATGTCAGCAAGACCAAGTCCATCCAATCCAATCCGTCCATTCCATTCCATCCATTATCATCATCAACGAAAATTTCAGATCAATCTGACATGAACAACAATATTGAGAGACTACATAAAACAAGAGATTCTAATGTACATTTGAACACGTTCTGCAACATTTTAATGCAGCGGTGCCACCGATGTTTATCATGCAATCGACAATCCAAGAAAATCAGTAGCAGATTTAGCCATGATATTAGCAAATTCATTGAAACTAATGACTCCATCTCCATTAGTATCAGCCTCTCTCATCATATCCGAAAGCTCTCTATACGTTAAAGGATGACCCATCTTAGCCATGGAACCTGCAAGTTCAGCTGCGGTAATGTATCCATTGCCATCACGGTCGAACGATCTGAAAACCTCCAACAACTGTTCTTGGTTAATCAAGACCTGTTCATTCATATCAGGCAATATTGCATGAACCAACTCGTCGAATTCCACATAACCATTGCCATTTGCATCCATATTCGTTAGCAGAACATGGAGCTGATCACCCGTTGGCTTCAGCCCCAAAGAGCGTAAAAGCGCTGCGAGTTCAAGGTGCGTAAGGCTGCCATCGGAGTCCATATCGAAGCGCGCGAAGATGTCCTTCAGCTGCCGGAGCTGATCGGATTGAAGGGTTGCCTTCATGGCTGGAAATGGAGAACAATACCGGAAGGAAAAGAAAAAACCCGAGAGGAGAATTTTATGTAATGTGTGTGTGTTTCAACCTTGTCAGTTGAAGATGTGAGGTTGGTTTGGTTGTTTTTATTTGGAATGTTTCAAACAATCAAAACCGTGTTGTCCTGTAAGGACAAATAGTTATTATTATTACCGTACGATGTGGAGAAAAAGGATCAAGAAAAGAAAACACAGTCTGAATTTTGGTGTGAGTAATAGGGAGGGGAAGGTGTTGAGGCAGATGAGGAAATGTGAAGATTTGTCGGTGTTTAATGGTTATTTTAAAAAGAAACTATTATTGGTTTAATCATTTTGAGTTGTAATAATTGGATTTATAACTTCTTCACTTATCGGATGGTTCCAAGAAGTTGTGGCTCAGGTTTTATTGATTCACCTTTCAAAGTTGGTCTATTACACATTAATATTTGCCAAAATTTAATCTAAAATTGACTTTTCTAACAATTTTCAGTTTTTAATACTATAGTTTAATTTGTCAATATATGTTTATGACATGATATGAATCATGTGAATTTAAATTTATAATTAACTAGTTTAATTGTCCGCGCGATGTGCTGCGATAATATATATTTGTAGATGTGAGAAACTTAGTATAGTGAAATGGTAGAATTTTATTGGAAACATTGTGGATGAATTTACTTGTTAGAATATAAATTTAAAAGTTATTTCTACAAACAAACAGTTTATTTAATGTCATGTATTCTTTATATTAACTTATGAGGATACGTTTGTCATTTTACTAAAATTCTTAGTTTTTTTATTTAACAAATGGAAATAAAAAAAGATGGAGATACAGAAAAGCTGCGGGTATAATTTATTTTCATGACAATATTACAATGCAATTTTTTTTAATTAAGGTATGCATTACTGATAAGAAGTATTTATAAAGAGAATTCATTGTGTATGTATACATATTCTTTTAAAATTTTTTCATCTTAAGATGCATGAATTTAGGTTAAATAAGCTATAATGTCAATTTTTAAGATGCATTTACTATCTTAATTAAATAACAATATATTTTTAAACAATTGTATTAAGCTGAAATTATATTATGACCCAAAACAATGTATTTGCCAATGATGAGAACGTACACATGGCATTAGTAATGGAATTTAGGGTATTTTGTCTGAGATATCTCGGCTTTTATATAAAGTATATAGATAGATATAGATATAGATTTCTAATACGATAATACAATTTTGAGATTTTTTTTTCTTCTATAAGCAAAAAATAAGCAAGACATCACATTATAGGATTCCAGAAATGCCATAATCCAATTTGGTGAGACTGAGCAAGTTTCTTCTCAAATGAAGCAACCATGTTTTGTTCTTGAATTTCTTCTTACAATCATGATCATTATTTAGGCTGCATTAACTGTTTGAAAGAATCAACTACTTCAACTAATTCAAACTGTGCAACACTAAAATCAAATTCCTGTACAGAACATGTGGAGGAAGAGGATCTCCTTGATCCTTCCTTCCTACCCCAAAAGCTTCCAAATGCAAACTTTCCCTTCTCAGAGAATTCTTCTAACACCCTCTCCACTTCTTCCATACATCTGTGTCCTCCATGAATCTCTTCATGCACCTGAATTCTTATAGATCCTTCTTGAAACTCCACAAACTCATCTTGCAGCCTACTCTTCAACCCTTCTCTTCTCTCGCTTTCTCGCTTACTCTTCCGGAACTTCTTCTTCGCAAGTTCTTTGGTTTTTTGAACGAGTTTGCGAGGAATTTTGATCAAGACAAAGATAACGATTTGCAGAATCAAGCATTCACAACAACAAGAAATAACAATACAATCTGCCGCGAGCATGTTACAGTCCTCCATCGCGACGAAACATGGAAGAGCGAAGGAAGAAAATCAAATAACGATGTTGAAGAAAAATGGCAGGCAGAAGTCATGTTTTGACAAGGAATATGTTCCTTGCTGTCATGGATGGTATAAGCAGGAAGGAAAGCAACCAGAGGTTTATGTGGCAAAACTTAAAAAGAAAATCCATAACTTGAAAAGATTTCACACAGCATTTCCCGATAATGCAACGTAACTAGCTTTATTAGCTAGAAATCTGAGGTCATCAATTGTAAATACAGTATTGGACGTAAAGGAAACATACACAATCCTTCCTATATGCTTTATTATCTTTTATCTGAATTCTACTTTTCATGTGCATTGGAAGGTTGCTTGGATGACTTCATTGAGTGTTTTCGAGTTTGTCTGATATAGAATATGTTTGCCTTGCTTTCCCAACACTCAACTTTCGTATTTAACTCCTTTGATTTCCTGGTTTTGAATGGTAAATGAAGAATTAGAAAAAGAATCGAAATATTATTAACAAAATTATGATGTTGGAATGAACAAGATTCGCAGGTACCAATTATAAACAGGGAAGAACAGTACAATCTGCTTCTGATAAATGGGAAAGCTAACACCATCTCCGATCCACACACCCAAATCCCAGATTTAGTTCTGCTACAGTAAATTTTACTCTAACCCACAAACCCAAATTTTACCCAAAAAAAGCATATTTTCAGAATATTCCTTACAACCTTTATATTTTATTATTATTATTACCATCCAACTAAAAATAATTTAAATTAATTTTTTAACATAAAATTTAATTAAATATTTATTATTGGTGTTTAATTAAATAATTAAATACAATATTAT
>CANYCX011042688.1:0-10239 GCA_948193385.1 Breynia disticha f. nivosa | reverse complement strand
GTTAACCGACCGAATTAACCGTTAACCGAATTCTTGGAAAAAAATTAACCGAACCGACCGAAAAAAGAAATTTAACCGAACCGAATTAACCGTTATTTTTTCGGTCGGTTCGGTTAACCGACCGAATTAACCGAACTTTTTTCAACTAAAATAAAAATAATTTTTATATGCAAATTTTGGGAAAAAAATTAAGATTTTTGTTAATTTTAACAAAATATATATATTAATTAAAATTTGTATACACTAAAAATGGTTTGAACTATAAATTATATATTTTTTTTCATAAATTATACATAAAAATATATATATTTAAATGAATAAATATTAATTTCGGTTAATAGGTCGGTTATAGGTTTTTCACCGAACCGACCGATTAACCGAACTTTATAATTTTAACCGACCGAACTTCTAAATTAACAAAACCGATCGAAATTTTTCGGTCAGTTAAAAAAACATTGGACAACCCTAGTACTGTGATCATCAAATTTTAATCATTAATTGGTATAAAGTATTTTCAATTCATATAAAAATTTGATTAATTAATTTATTCTGATTTAATATTTGACGAATTAATTAATAAAATTTCTCTCTCTCTCTCTCTCTCTCAGCATAATTATACAAAAAGTAGTGGTACATGATCGATCGGGATGCTGCTCCCAATAATTTTATTTTTAATTTTTCAATGAAGTTGAGACATCTATTTTTAACTTTTGAATTACGTAGACAAAGTCTTGTGTATATCTTTTATAAAACAATATGTCTTACGTAATTTATACATGTATAGTTAGAATATGTGATCAACGTGTCATAAAACATTCACATAACTTTTATTGGATTAAATATTGAATTCATAAATAAAAATTCTTCTGCTCCAATAACGAATTCCATTCTAAGATAAAGGACCTACATGCATTTCATTTTGGAAAAAAATAAGAACTCTTTTATTCCTGAACAGGAAGGTGATAACTTGAGAGGACCTACTTCAATGTTAGAGCAACGTGTAAAAATTTTCATCATCGATTCTGTGGTGGCAAGCTGGAAAAAAAATGTTGGAAAAATTAAAAGGCAGAAAAAAGAGAAAAAAAACGGAGCATTATAACACACTTGGCATAAAATTATCGAAGAAGATGGAATAAGAGAATCAAAATCACTGTTCTGAAACTGTTATGGAGTGTGCATTGGAATTTCGAAACACATTGATCGATCACTTATGCCCTAGAAAGATATTTCGAACAAGAATCCAAAGCTTTGGTTATACTTCATAATGATGATAACATTAACATTATCTTTCTTGTTTTGGTAACTTAATATGTGGGGGGCTGTTCCTAGTTTGGGTTTTGCTTTTATGTTGTGGATATGAACAATGTTTCTTTACAGTGGTTTTCCATTACTATAAATGCAGATTTACCTGAACAAAACACCTTTTGTTTATGTGTGTTATGTATATTAACTGTTAAGAAATAAGTGTGAATCAAAATAAAGATCCGATTCATCAAACTTGAGTCCTTATGCAAACCAATTCCATCTTTCCAACAATTTGTAATAAATTAGTAATTCATAACGTTACGTTCTGGAAGCATGCATACGCATCAATTTGTTCGACGATTCTTGTTGCAGAACCATTCTGATGCGTCTCTCTCTCCTCTGTTCGCATCAAATTGATTTCCCATAAAAAATAACTCCAATATTTTCTTTGCTAATTCCTTAAATATGAATATAATAATCAATACATTGAGGTTGCTGTAGAGAAACAGGGTTTTTGGCTCCATCATCATATTTAAAAGATAAAAAAGAGCATAAACCTTTCAATGATGGTGACGCCACCTTCAACCCAAGCCCTTTTATCGTAAACATGAAACTGATCTCACCCACTATCTTTTTAGATTGAATTACAATTTGACACCTATAAACTCCATTTCAAGAACCCACTTTTCTCTGCCACCTTTCAGAAAGAGATACCTCCCAATCTTTCAACCTCATGATAACAAAACATATAATTTATTATATATAACTAAACTTACGATTTTTTTGCAGAATATATCATCCTGAATACTTTCTAGCTACTGTTGGCTAAATTCTGTAGCGTATTTGTTATCAGATTGTAAATTCCGTAAAATAAAATATGATAGAAGTCGAGAATTTTTTCTTTAGACTCATTTGATGTTTAAGTTAATATTGAAATAATATATAATTTTTATTCAAATATTACCTTAAATATCGAAATACGTCTGAGATACGAACTCCAACCACTATATTATATTCTATTTTGCTAATTACTGATAAAGATATTATTGATTAATTTAAATAATGACACTAATAATATTGAAGAGAAAAGAGATAAAAGAAAATAGGATACTTTGTTGGTTGCAAGTCTCTCTACGCCCAACACCTCATGGTGGATGATAACATTCTTACTTTATGCATTATTGTAGCCCTTCTATGTGAAAAAAATATAATTTATATTATGAAACTATTCAAGCACATATGCATAAATGTGTAACATCCTAGATCAACCAACGTAAGATTGTTTTAATTTAATTAGTGATCTTAAGTTCTAATTCTGCGTACGTAACTGCGTTAATATTTAGTTGAGAGAGTTTTTTCGCCTTTATGGTCCTGTCAAACTCGAACGAAAATTTACCTGAAGTGCTCAAAATATCTGGTGACGTAAAAAAAAAGGTGTATACACATCCTCTAAGAATAATGATATTATATTGTACACATATTAGTATATGTAAAAGTCTGAAATAGTTGTGCATAAATATATACTATTTGGTTCTCAAATCTTTGCCTTTATTTGGATGCCCTACACAAAATACCAGTGGCCGTAAATAATAGAGTTCTTGGACGGACAACAAAATGAATATATTTATGTATGATTTTTTCGAAGTCGAAATTCATATAGTATCCTTACAACCAATGAATTAATTTGGGAATGAAGCTAATGGAGCTGAATGGAACAGTTCAGCAGTGGTATATAAGCTTTTCTTTTTTGGTACACTGTCTTTGAATATACCGTCTTACCAACTATACTCTTAATTGAATTACTCTCTCCGTCTTAATTTAAGAGAATTTTTTTTAAATTAATTATTTTTGTATTTTATTCATATTTATTGTTTGATTTAAGTGCTAAAATATTTATTATATGTATATAATTAATCAAAAAAAGAAATACTAAAAGCTAATTTGGGTAATATATTTTATGTTAATTTAGAGAGCTATAAACCCTTTTGTTGTCTAATTTTAGTATTATCCTTGCTTTATTATAATAACTAAGCATACTGAAAATAATTTCTTTACTAAGAAATAATGCCGGAAAACGAGTGTATTAGATTGGTTGGTAAAACCAAATATTATTTCTTCGGAAAGCAATTTTTATACATAAAATTCCGAAAATAAAAATATTCATATGATCAATATTGTTTGTTTGATATATTTTCAAAGGGTGGCACTACAAGAAAATTTTCAAATTCTGACCGTCAAATTTTCCTTGGAAAATTTAGTTAAAAATGCAGTTTTTCAATAAATTTAAAACTCACTCGAAATTTCAAATTTCAAGAAATTTCTCATTAACTCATTATTGAAAACTTTTTAACAAAATTTATCGAAAATTTTCCAACGTCTTCATTAGAAATAGGACATAAAAAAATAATTTTCTTATAGTATGGTCGGGCAGACGGTCAGTGGCTCTAAATATGCTCTTCTGCTCAAGAACTCAATTGTCTTCTCAAGAGTGTAAAACTTACACTATACATACAAATCAGTAATTAATACACCCAACCATTCAAAGATAAAGGAACTGTGAGTGAGCAAATCAATTGACGTGAAATTGTTATAGTTTAATAAGAGATTTCGAGTTCGAGTCCTGAGTACGCAGCTGTGTTAAAACTCAATTGGGAGAGTTTTGCCGTTTTTGTGGTCCTCCCTACTCGAACGAGGATTAATCTAAAATGTACATGATACCTCGTAGTTCAGACTAAAAAAATTCAAAGATAAAGGAAAAAAAAGGAACAAAATAAAAAGAGTTCACAAGATTTGTACAAAAATTTGAAAAACATTTTAGATAAGTAGTTGCTTGACCTAAATGGATGGTGAGTCTCAATTCTTAAAAGTCCACGTGGCAACCAACAAGTGCAATTCCACCACGTGTATATACTTATAGTTGGAAATGGCTTCATAATGAATACAAGACGAGTAAATCTCCCCTTCACTCAAAATTTTTTTTTGTCTAAACCACAAAATATTTTAAATACCTGAGACTAATTCTCGTTCGAGTTGAGTAGGACCATAAGGGCGGCAAAGCTCTCCCAACCAAGTTTTAACGCAACTGCATACCCAGGACCCGAACTCAAAATCTCTGGTTAAACTAAAACAACCTCATGCCAGTTAATTTATCCGCTTGTTGATTTCCCTCGACTCAACTAGCTCTGCTTCTTGTTTGGCGAGAAACTCATTAACAACAAATAAAAAAGCCACTCACTCAACTCATCACATTCTAGTGAGCACAATTCGAATTATGCGAATTGTAATTGTGTTGGTTTTTGTTAAATATTATATAAAAATTAAATTTTTATTGTTCGTATTGTGTTATAATCATATGCTTATACATTGTATAATTCGATTAGTATTATCGGGTTAAAAATTACGAAACCTACCCAAGTCCACTTCTCGTGCCTTCCCTTTCACTTTATAAGCCATTTCACATGACCTGTTCTTGCATGTGACAGCTCTTACAATTAACTCTCCACTTATATTCCAATATTTTTCTCCTTTCCTTTCTTCTCTTCTCTTCGCTTCTCTTCTGATCTTCCTCATTCTTTCTTGTGTTTATTTTGTTCTCTTTGATTTTAGTTGTCACCGATGATGCCTCCACAGCAAGACGCTAATGTGAACGGAACAGAGCAGTCCAACATCATACTTGCTGGCCTTTCTCTCCATTCTGAACCTTCACCTTCTTCTGCTTGTAATATGATCAGCCCTTGTTCTCAAGATCAATCCATTCCTAACCACCATGGTCCTGCTTCTTCAAGGTTCTCAGTTTTACGTGAATCCTTACGTCCCGTGACTCTTAAGGTACTCTTCAATGCTTTTGCTTTATTACAATGAGCTTCATCTTCATTGGTTCAGAAATGTTACTTTACAGGCTGTAAGATTTTGTAATCAATTTTGGTATTGCAGTTCGTAGATGTTGTATATCGTGTGAATTTACCAACAAAGAGGACTTGCTTGGCTCCAAACGAACCAAAACCAACAAAATCTGTACTTCATGGCGTTACTGGAATTGTGCGACCAGGGGAACTCTTAGCCATGCTTGGTCCATCCGGTAGTGGCAAGACTACTCTGCTAACAGCTCTAGCTGGTAGATTACCTGGAAAGGTCTCAGGAACCATAACATACAATAACCAACCATTTTCGAGCTCGATTAAACGTAAGACGGGCTTTGTTACACAAGACGATGTTCTATATCCACACCTCACAGTTCTTGAAACCTTAACATATGCAGCTTTATTAAAACTTCCCAAAAAGTTAACAAAGCAAGAAAAAATAGAGCATGCTGAATTGATCATTATGGAGCTGGGATTAACAAGGTGTCGAAACAGTGTTGTTGGTGGGCCATTGTTCCGTGGAGTTTCGGGAGGTGAACGGAAACGAGTCAGTATCGGGCTTGAAATGTTGGTTAATCCAAGTTTGCTGTTGCTTGACGAACCGACGTCGGGCCTTGACTCAACCACGGCAGTACGTATTGTGGCCACCTTGAGAGGGCTGGCCAGGGGTGGTAGAACTGTTTTGACCACCATTCATCAGCCCTCTAGTAGGCTTTACAGGATGTTCGATAAAGTGATTGTGCTGTCGGAAGGCTCTCCGATTTACTGTGGTGCGGCCAATTTGGTTATGGATTATTTTGGGTCTATCGGGTACAATCCGGGCTTCAATTTCATGAATCCTGCTGATTTTCTGCTTGACCTTGCAAATGGTATGCCATCTATATACATTTTTTTTTTCAAATATGCTTTCAGTTTTTTATAGACTGATAATAATTTTTATTTACAGATATTAAATGCAATGAGTTGAAACTTAATAAAAATGAATTACAATATTTTTAGTGCAAGGGGTATGTGATAGAATGTATGGATGTGAAAACGAAATGTCCTCGTCAGCTATCATTCCTTTATTTCTTTTTTTTTTATTATTTATTTTTTAATTATTTTGATAATTTTCCTTAACCAAAAAAATTTAGTTGTAAAATATAGAATATATTTTTAATTAATTGAAGCCACAATTCTTTTGTTTGTAATTACCTTACTTTAATATCTTTCACATGGAGTTGTCTTCTAGATATGATCAGGTCCATACAGGAGTCAATTGGTTCAACTTTAATGATAATTAAGAAAAAATTGAAATTCTCACTTTAAGACAACATATTGAATAAATTATAATTTATAAAAGATTCTCATTTTTATCTTCTGCAGGAATAGTTCCAGACACTAAACAAGATGACCAATTAGAGATTCAAGTCAGAGTAGACCACCATGATGACCAAAGTTCAACAAAAAATTCGTTAATCTCTTCATACAAGAAAAACATTTATCCCTCTCTGAAACTCGAGATCGAAAGAAATTTTGAAAACCCTGCATCAGGAACTGCACCAAGAGCAAAAAGTAAGTAAAAAGACTCTCTTTTCCTCTTATGTAGGGACATTTGTGGGAGAATTATACCTTAGTGATTAACTATGAATGTTTGTGTGCAGATAATGATGAGCAATGGACATCCAGCTGGTTTGAGCAATTCAATATGTTGCTGAGAAGAGGACTTCAAGAAAGAAAACATGAATCATTTTCAGGGTTAAGGGTTTTTCAAGTCATGTCCGTCTCATTTCTTTCAGGACTTTTATGGTGGCATTCCAATGCTTCTCATATTCAGGATCAGGTACTACCAAAACCTGACAACGATTTGTTGCCGAATTTTGTTCTGTTTCTGATAATATTAAAATTTTATTTTCATATGTCTTACACAGGTGGGACTTCTCTTTTTTTTCTCAATCTTCTGGGGATTTTTCCCAATGTTCAGTGCAATATTCGCATTCCCACAAGAACGACCGATGTTAATAAAAGAAAGATCATCAGGAATGTACCGCCTTTCGTCCTATTATTTCGCGCGATTGGCAGGAGATTTGCCAATGGAACTAGTCTTGCCAACAATTTTTGTGACAGTAACATATTGGATGGGTGGTCTGAAACCATCTCTACTCACATTTATACTGACCCTTTCGATAGTTCTTTTCAACGTGCTAGTCTCACAAGGTCTCGGACTAGCTCTCGGAGCCATCCTGATGGATGCAAAACAAGCCACAACATTATCATCAGTTACAATGCTCGTGTTCTTACTAGCAGGAGGTTACTACATTCAGCACATTCCAGGGTTCATAGCCTGGCTGAAGTACATATCTTTTAGCCACTATTGTTACAAGTTGCTTGTTGGGGTTCAGTATTCAGCGGATGAAGTATATGACTGTGGGCATGGAATGCATTGCAGAGCCATGGATTTTCCTGCAATCAAGTATTTGGGTCTTGACAATGTCTGGTTGGATGCTGCTGCTTTGACAATTATGCTGGTAGGGTATAGGATTTTGGCTTATGTGGCTCTAAGTAGGGCGACCTCACTGCCTACGAAATAATTCTGAGAAATGGTGGTTGGGTTTTGTTTTTAATTTCATGCAGGCATTCTTAGCAATTGTTCTCTAATCTGATGGTTGAATTTGAATTCTGACATAATTGTATGTCTTTTTCTCAAGAAATTTAAGGTCAGGTTGAGCTAATGTAAATTGGATTCTGATCATGTCACCATTGTATCAATTTAATTGAAAATCTTGAAAAGAATATATATGCAAATAGCACTCATGCAATGTAGATTAGTAAGGAACCTATCGAGTTGGCCTTTTCTTTTTATGTAAGTAAGATTCCCCTGTAACTCCCACTTCCTGTAATATGTCGAAAATCTTTTTAGGAAAGGAGCTAGACGAACATGTATGTCTCCCCTAACGTTGTTACGGAGTCATAGATCGAATCCCGTACTTTCAATGTGCTGATTGACTCTCTTTACCGCTGAACTTATGGACGAAGCGTAGATGATTTATATAAGATGAATTATGATATTTTCATTGCACGCTTATTTCACAAGAATATCAAACACTATATTATAGAATAAGCATCCAGCAGGACCAGCAATGCGTGTGATTAACACATGCATAATTGAAAGAATTGGATGCTGAATCTTCAACAAGTTTGCCAGTTCCACTATCCATCTCTTCGCCTACTTGCTGCAAGAAGTGATTCCACTTCCATTTCTCTCTTATTCAGCTATAAATACGTGCATGGAGCTTCGCTAGTTGAGGCAGACAACAAAGCTAGACAAGCAAATTTATAAGCTCTAGCTTGTAAGAAAATGGCATCATTGAAGGCTGAAAAACCCGCCGGAGCTCAGCCGGTCTCTGTCCCGGCCAAGAAAGAGGGAGCCAGACCTGCCAGTGCACCCATGGCTGCTGCCTCCAAGTCTGCCCCTAAAAAGTCTGCTGAACAGAAACCCCGGGAGCCTAAAAAGAAGGTATAATTCACCTCCAATTTTTTGCATCTAAATTATAATCTAAGAACATTTTTAATTGTATTTTATGGCATAATTATTAGGCACCAAGCAAGCGATCGACAAAATGAGGAGAAGAGCTATAAGAGAGATGGGACGAAGCCATGAAGAACCCTACTTACTAGTGAGGTTGATGGTAGTCTAGTCCTTATTTATAATACTCATACTAATCATGAAAATTGTATCCATCTCTCTCTTTTCATGCTTTGCCGAATAAAATAAATGAAAGTATAAGAAGTTTTTAATTAGTTTTTGGGCTACAATATTTTTAATTCTTTTTAGAAAAAATTATTATATGCGAAGGAAGAAAATTTATTTTAAGTCTTCAACGGCTAATTTCACCTGTAAATATAACTACGCAGGAGAATTAGGGGCGGTCATCTTCTTCTCATGTGTTAGTTATTATTGTCATTTCCTTTTATCGTCAGACTAAGAGGGGACGAAATTTATTAAACGAATTCTCCATTTAAATAGCTTCTTTAATATACCATCTGGTTTTAATTTTAGACGAATTTATGTTTCACAATTTAATTAATTAACCAAAGCATGACTAAACATAAGCGTAGTTCAAAATGACAACTTAATTTTGTCAAATAAATGCATACAGTTTACAAAATAAATGACCATTACCAATGGACAGAGCAAAGTGCAAATGACCAAAAAGAAAAGCATTAAATTGAATAAATACCAATCACCTGATATGACAATAAATAAGACTTTAAGGATGCTTACTTCCTGATTGCCATTATTATTTTTTAACTCTGTTCCAAATACCAATCTTAACTGATACTCTGATAGTGTCATAATAGATCTTATTTAAGTTTTTTCATACGGAGTAAGAGTACATTTAATGTATTTTAAGTTAGTGTTTTTTTTTAAGCTGCAAATCTTCATTAACTAATATCGGCCACTATGAGTGTTTAATTAATTATTATAGTCTTTAACTTGAGTACATAAAAAAAACTACTCTCCGTCCCGATAAGATTGTCACAAAATGACATTTTGGATGTCACAAAATAATTGTCATTCATCAATTTTGATACAATTTTTCTAAAATACTCTCATAATAATTGTCTGTTGTAATGATTTTTACTTAGTTCCAATGCAATGACATCCAAAATATACTTTTTTAATATCATTAATTAAGGACAGATTAGTAACAACTTTATTTTTTTTAATATTTGTGATAATAAATAAAATGAATTTTTCTTGAAACGGAAAAAGTATTAAATTAAATTTGTATTAAAATGTAAAACTAATAAAGAACAAAATATTAAATTTTACATTAAGAATATAAAATAATATATAGTGTAAGAAAACTATACTCTTTTAAAATTGTTGTTGCCTCGAATCCGCAACCACAACAAATGTGGATAAGCTCGGTCACGAGTCAGATCAAGTGTGCTCCAAATCCTGCAAAATAAGATGAAGGTGAGGCCGGTTGGTCCTCCGGGGACTCTCCGATGCTCAAGTCAGTATGTATTCTGACAGAACTTTTATAGAGTCAAGAGTATGAGAGAGCTCTCCCAAAATGAATGGAAAAGACCTCAATTTATAGAGTTGATAGAGGTAATCACGTAATTAGACATGTAATCACAATTA
>CANYCX011042593.1:0-15264 GCA_948193385.1 Breynia disticha f. nivosa | reverse complement strand
AACAGATAATCCTTCAAAATTTTCGAGTTATAACTAGAAGCACAACACCATCTGAGCATGTGTGGAACCATATCACCACTTTTGTCCGCAAAACTATCGACAACAAAAGGACAGGCCTCATAAAACCACAACTAGAATATGTACGGACAACCATTCAACCTATAAAAGTCCTGTTTCTTGACATTAGTTTTGAAATCAGTTTTTTTCCTGGAAGACAAGTTGTTTTTCAACGAAGAAATCGTTAGCAAAAAAGACTCCCTACCCCACGAATATTTCTCAAATGCTCCAGAATCAATAAGATCAAAATCTAAATCTGGAACGAGTTTTGACGGAACATTGGTCAACAAAAAAAAGTGAATAAAATACAAAATGGACATCTTAAAAGCATCATCAGACTCAAAATGACCAATCCTAAACATTTGACCAAGTATCTCCCTACTAACCTTTTTAAGATTAGGAAAATACCTATTCTTAAACCCAAGGACACCAGTAGCTAAACTACTCTTAGCAACTACATTGCTAACATCCAGACCTGTTATCAAACCGAACTCACCAAACCCAAATCTGACATATTTTTTCTTATGACCGATCCAAAGTTCATGAAAATTTGGTTGCTTAACTTCCCTAAGCAAAAGATTGTGAACTAGTTGCAAATGCAAAGAAACAGGTTGAAGATCAAGAAACTTTCAGAAAACAGACTGCTTGAACATTTGTAACTGCTTATTGTTCAAAAAATTTTTAATTGTCATTAAAGTAGACTGAACAGGGTCATAGACAACGTGCGAAGAAAAATGGTGATACGGTTCAAAGTAATGATCCCACTCCTAATTAAAAAGGAAAAAAATAAAATATAAATACCACTGTATGTATACGTTAAATAATAACATTACATAAATAAAATGAACAAAAAAGTGTATATTTAAACTAATTAAATACTGTAAACATCATAAAAAAGAATGCATAAATAAATTACAACTCATAGTAAGTTTACATATTTTACCATGATTATCAGTTTATATAATGTTGTCAAAAACCGTGCTTATCAGTTTATATTATCTTTTCAGAAACTGAATACCTACACTATGAATGAAAATTTAAAAAATTTAATAAAATAATTGACCGTAATTTAAAAAAATCATACACTTTTCTAAACACAAAAAAAAATATAAACTGAAAAATAAAAATACATTATTTTTTAGTTTATATTGTGTTGACCTAAACTTCCTGTTTAAAAACAAGTAACATAATGTAATAATCTAATACATTTCATCTAAAAAAATTGCAAAATACACACTCATTCATGTTTAAAAAAGACATTAGCAGCATAAACACAAAGCAAGCTAAAAAAACAAAGAATAGTTGAATTATTAACACGCATAGATTACATATACTATATTAAAGATAATTTCTTAAATATACAGAAGAAATAATTGAATCATTAAAAAACTGTAAAAAAGTAATAGCAAAAAGTTATATAAAGTATATATTATATAAAAACCAACCAATATTTTGAATATTAAAGTATTAACAATTTCAATATTACTCATTAACTAAGAAGAAAAAACCATAATAGTTAAGATAAAAATCAGGTGACATACTTTTAACCAAACAAATGTGCAAATTAATTAAAAACTATAACCTGCATAAAAACACAATGCATAAAAAACTATATTTCATATAAAGTTTACATATCAGTTTATATATTTTTTTTCAAAAATCTGCTCTGTCTATACAAACCATAATTTTCTGTTTATATTATGTTTTCAAAAAATAGAAAAATCATAGACAATTTCCTAAAACAAAAAAAAACAAAAAAATTGATTGTTAATATTATACATTAAAAAAAATAAAACCCATTATTTTTCAGTTTATACTGAGTTGACCTAAACTTCTTGTTTAAGAACAAGTAACATAATGTAATAATCTAATACATTTCATCTAAAAAAACGTACAAATACACACTCATTCATGTTTAAAAAAAAAGCAATTAGCAGCACAAACACAAAACAAGCTAAAAAACAGAAAAATAGTTGAATCATTAACACGCATAGATTACATAAACTATATTAAAACTAATTTCTTAAATTTACAGAAGAAATAGTTGAATCATTAAAAAAATGTAAAAAAAGTAATAGCAAAATGTTATATAAAGTATATATTATATAGAAACACACCAATATTTTGAATATTAAAGTCTTAAATATTTCAATATGACTCATTAACTAAAAAGAAAAAACATAATAGTTAAAATGAAAAACAGGTGACATACTCTTTTAACCAAACAAACGTGCAAAATTAATCAGAAACTATAACATGCATGAAAACAAAATGCATAATAAACTATATTTCATATAAAGTTTACATATCAGTTTATTTAATTTTTCCAAAAAATCTGCTATGTCTACACAAACCTTGATTTTCTGTTTATACTATGTTTTCAAAAACTGAATACCTACCGTATCAACAACATGGAAAAAAGGTGCAATAATTGATTGTATTTTTATGAAAACAAATTTTACAAATTTTTTTAAAAAGTAGAATAAAGAAAAATTATAACAATCATAAACACTTTTCTAAACCATTAAGAAATATAAGTTCAAAATTCATTGTTCATATTATACACTCAAAAAAACGAAAAACACTAGGTGCAATTTTTAAATTTACATAAGCTTACATTATAAAAACCGGTAACTTAATTTAATAAATTTATACATTTAACCTAAAAAAACACGCAATATACACACATTCATTTTTCAAAAAAAAAATAAATTAGCATCATAAAAACACAAAAACACTCTTTAGAAAAACAATAATAGTTGAAACATTAACACACACATATTACAATTTAAAAGTTTCTCAAACATAATATAATAGTTTATACATCTACAATGATCGACATAGAAAATTATAATATAATAAGTAACTATATTCATTTTAAGTTGAAAATTTGTTATTCATATTATTCATTTTTTAAAAGTAACCAATTAGAAGCAGTTTATGTCATGTATACCGAATATGTTATTTCTTATTTAAAATATGATTATTAGTTTAAACTATTAATTAATATAAATTTTTTAAAAAAGAAAGCAAAACAATATACCTTAACGTCGCTACTAACTGCAAACACCTGATTAAAGACAACCTAATTAATATAAATTAAAATAAAAATAATATAAATAAATTTAAAGAAAACAAAATCAAAGTGCCCTGAACACGTATATACTTTGGATTTCTTCCGTTTAGACTTCAAAACCTAAGAAAAAAATGCAAAGGTTAGTAATAAGTTTCAAAAAAGCTGGGAAAAAAATGAAGAAACAAAAACCTCAACATAATCAGCAGAATCACGATCGTCATCTGAAGAGGTAGGAGTATTGTCACTTGAAGACAAAGATTGAGAGTCAGAACCTTCAACGGTGGGACTCTCGTGACGAGAAGGTACCTCAAGATCAGGAGAACAAAACGAAATAAGTAGCATATTTCTTAAAAAAAATTAAAAACGAAAATTAATAAAAAGAAATGAAAAAACCTTTGATGATTTATAAAAAGTGTGAGATCTCGAAGGACCGGGAGAATCAACAGAAAGTCTCTTTCCTTTTCTCTATACAAAAAAAAAAAGAAAAAATGTCAGAAACTAACAAAAAATATTAAAAGAAAAAGGAGAAATATACAAAAGAAGCGTAACAGTTTTTGGAGAAGCTTTAGACACAGATTTCATTGACGATTTAGGTGATTTTACAGAAACTTTAAGTTTCTTCATAATGTCACCAGTGGAGTTTCTTATTTTCTGATGAGTTTTGACCATTTGGAGAAGGGAGAAAATATGGAGAATGTGGAGAGTCGAAATACAGAGAGAAAGAAATGAGAAGAAAGAGAAAGGGAAGAGAGGTGGTGAGGGAAGTGAAACGGCAGCTTCGAAAAAAGTTAGTACAAATGTGACTGTTGGGTGGCGTGTGATATAAGCGAAATGATGAATGAACACAATCAAGGCTCTGAAAAGTTCTGGACTGAAATTAATAGCGCGAAAACCGAAGAGAATAAAAAATTTAAAATAATAAAGAAGTGGCAAAAAAACCGGAAAGAGAAGAACAAACATGGGCTGTCAATTGGAAAGGCAAAAATAGGCTCAGACAAAAGACATGTGGGCTGGATATGAAGTAGATCCGTAAAAATGCAAAAAAAAAGACCACAATTACAATATTATAAGCTACACATGTAAACAGAACATGTGTTATGCAAAATAAAAGTCAAATAAAGTGTATGGCATAATTATCCCTTCAAAATATCTATATGGGCTCACATATTTGACTAATTAATTAGCCCAAACATGTAACCATAAGGAAAGACAAAAAATGTCCTTTTAGTCAATTCTTTGTGTGTGATCCTATAAATCCATTCGAATTTAGTTTTAGGAAATGAAATTCTTAAAGGTCATATATGCAATCTAGCAAGTCATATTGACAATACAGTCCAAATGAAAATGCGGTTGGCATTTAGTAACCTTATGCAATCCCACATAGTTCCTTACCCATAAATATCAGAATTATTATAAGGCTTGGAGCAAGCCATCCTCATATAAACTAATTCCTTTCTTAATATTCCAGTGACACTAAAATCTTAGATAAATAATTAAACACATTATTTCATTTGGGTATGGTCATACACTTCTGAGTTTACTGATTAATTGGTCGATGACATTTTATCTCTCCTCGAGAGTGGACAATCCCTTCACTTCTGTCATGATCTCTTAACATGTATTAGCGCATACTCAGTCATACTCATGTTTGTCACCTTGTTTCGGGCAAGTTCGACATATGTCAAAGTACACAGTAATCCGTCTAGAGTTTCATAGAGATTTAAAGTCTAAGAACTCTGATGTAAGAATTGCATATGAGAACCACTTATGACTCAAAACCATGAAGTGTTCTCATTGTGCGGATCTAATCCAAAGACCATGTCCTAAAAAAAATATCTCTGTTGATTCTTATTTTCGCTAGATAACATCCTACAAGAAGAAATTCCCATACGCATGTACATTGATTGAATAAGACTGTTTCCATTTCCATTATACCATTTCTATTAAACAAATGTCAATTGCTAAAAATCATTACAATCACTTTAATATGTATAATACATCACATAAACTATTGAAATTTTCATATGCATATGTCATATTCTATTTATGTTTTCATTTTCTTTATAGTGATTGTCCTTTCTTAGATCTTACCCAAGATTTTACTTTGTACTTTAGACCTATAGGTCTCTCTAGAACCCTAGGTATCTTTAAGATCTTTTAATTTCTGATAATCTTTAAGATATGAAGATCTCTTAACTCTAGATCCTTACAAGTAGTCATGTGTTCTCTGTTAAATTTGATATCATATGAATGCACACAACATCATTCAATAATAACAGTTGAATTCTGATAATTCTCTAAGGTATTTGCATACCCCTTTATTGCATATTCTCGTCTCTATAATCATTTAATCATTTTAACTTTTTAATTTTAAAAGTGTGAACATATTTATAATCTAAACATTTAAACAAATGTGCAAAACAATTGCACATCAAAACATCAATCACATCAACACTTTGACTACTTTTAATAGTGACAATAGTGCAACTCTGGCAAGCCAACATCAATCATCTCACACTCTATCAATCATCTAGGCAATATTCATATCCAATATGCTCATACATAAAACATATAAATCATTCGGTCCATATCACATATAGCAAGTATTTAAAGAAACTGTAAATATAGAATCTCAAATTTAAACTTGGATAGTATACTCACCTGCTTAATGGCTCATAATCTTTTTATTGTTCCAATTCTCCATCTCCTATCTTTTTTATATAATCCTATGTTCAATTTCAATACATATCAACACCTTATACTATGTAATAATTTCAATAAATGCAATAATATGCATGTTTACTTATGGACATTTTAACTTTTTTATATTTTTTGGCTAACTTTTAATGATCATAACTCTCTGAATTTAATATATTTAACTTTGGATTTTGGATATGTTACTTCTATATGAATATTAAAAATGAGTCTTTTAGGCCCCTATTAAATTCTTTTTCTAACTCTTACTTTTAGACATCTCAACTTTGGCTGCTAGTTTGCTTTTTTTGTCTTGTTTTACTCTAATTTTAAAAGATAATACTTTACAATAATTTTAACATTTTAGTATATTTTTCTGAATAATAGACATCATCAATTTGACTTGAATGTTTGGAACCTCAAAGGAATCTTACTGAAAAAATTATTAAAATTCATAAAAGACAACCCAAATTCTTAAATTGCCATACAACTTTGTCTCTGTCTTACTTTACCATTTCTACCATAGTTTGTTCAATTCCTAATGAAATCGAGTGATTCAATTTTCTATGTCTCACTAACTTATTATAGTTTCTAAAAAACTCTTTTGATTAATTTAATTAACGACATAAAGAGAAACGTTAAAAACACTCAACTGATTCGTTTTAGAACAAAAATAAGACACCAAAATTTCAATAATTTATGCTCCTATTATGGATTTCAACCATATATTCCATTAATTTTATCAATTTTGAAATAAACCCAATCTCTATGTATAAAAATTTTAGCTCGTGAAACTCTCCATAAGTATTTTTAAAAAATCAAAACATGAATTGTTAAAAAGCTAAAATTTTGGGGTTATGCCATTACGTTGTTTAATTCATGTTTTTAAGTAGATTCTTGCTTAAATACTATGGAAATACCTTTTATTCTGATGTATGATGAACTTGAAAGGATTTGGGAAGCTACTCTAGGGTTTGAAGATGTGTTTTTTCATTGGTGAATGAGAATAGGCAAATTTTTGCCTATTTATAAACTCTTCTTTTGTAATTTGCTAACTTTGCCTTCATTATTTACTTTTTGTCCATTGACTTTAACTCTAAATTTTCTCACCCTTATCTCTAGTCTTTCCTTTAATTCTCTTTTAATTCAATTGATAATGAATGCAACTTTTATACATCTATTTAATAATATACTTATGAATTTAATCCATGTTAATTTATCGGGTCTTTAGGTCTATAGGAAAGAGATTTTGCGCAAAGGTTTCCTTTTGAACTACTAACGCATTCCTAGCAGGCTTGGGGGGCAGAGGAGCATCCAAAACATATAATTTCTTTTCTTGCTTAAGGACTATATTTAAGTTTCGAGACACGTCTTAATAATTAGACTAGTTTAGCTTATCCCTTTCAAGGATCATTCGTAGTGTGAAATTGTTCATGTTATTTTGTGTCATTTTCAACCTATAGAGATCAACTAGTTTAATTAAGGTCTTATTACTCCCATAACCGAATTAATATTCCTTTAAAAAATTCACTTTAGTGATTCTTGTGGGCCAAGATTCACTTTTCGTAGCAACACTCTGGTCAAACTAAGCATGTACACCTAGAGGTTAAGCTACTTAGGTAAGAAAACACCAAATCATATTCTAAACATAACTTTTAGATAAAAAAGAATAGAATTTTAAATTGTTAAACACAAAGTCCATTTTACATTGCCTAGGTTTGGTCATACCATTCCATTTTAAGTCAAATCTACATTCACAACCACGCTTCACAAAGAAGTAAGGGCGAACTTAGTACTCCAAGTGTATGTGACCGATGATTGATGTTTTTGATGTAGTTTGAACAGGGGAGACAATATTGTGACTTACTATTTCTAGAGATTTATTTTAATTACAACTTATCTTGGCATTCAGTTTTGACATTCATTCAATTATGGCATAAGTATAAACGTGCACGGTATAAAGCGTGTGATCATGGGCCCAAAAAATCTACAATTAAAAGATACTATTACAAATATGGATCTTTAAGTATGGGCTCTCCACTCTGACTGGTTGGACTATCCGCTCCTGTCTGGTAGGCTTTGCACTCCATTAACTTATTTACAAAGTCATCATTTTGATTATCTACACTAAGAACATTTAAATAAAACTGTACAATAACCTTAATGGCCTGCATATCATATTTAAAATATGACAACAACACAAGGCCTATGAAAGTACCATGCAAGCCTATGAAAGTACCATGCAATTTCATTCATTAAAAATAAAACTTGCATACACAATACAATTGTCATTCATGGTTATTGCAAAAGTCTTATTTTAGGATTAATATGTCTAGCCCCTTAAGGAAATGTACTTTTGGATTAACCATGGGAAAACTTAGTGACATGTTTGGATCGAAGCTCAATGGACATATTGAATGACCCATTCTTTAAAAAATTTTATACACATTCTAATTGACTTGTGCTATAAATCAAGTTAGCAATAAATTTCCAATATCCAATTTTACTATAACTTATCATCATATATAATAACAACATATTAAAGCTATGTTATGACATGCATAAATATGATTAAAACAACATTAATAATCACATAACATAAATGTCACACATATGCACATAAAATATACAAATTCATGAAGCAAAAACAATTTTGACTCAGTACTAAAATGTCCTATTCTTATTACCGTATTAATCATTTACTAATGATTCATCTTACTATATAAGTTCGTAATCTTTAAAAAATTTTATGATCATACTCATGTCATTAATTATCATTAATCATCGTTCATCATACTTATAAGTATATCGTATATTCAATGTACAGTTACTCCGCTATACACTTAGAATATCGATCGTAATAGTTAACACATCCATGGATTAAGCTTTCTGTTAAACTAATACGCCCTTATATTCTTTATTATGCAAGTTCATATTTTATGTAAAACTGCTATATAACGGCTATAACCTGAATGTACTCATAATTCAATGTTCCAATCCTGGAAAAACACTCTTAACACAACAATTACTCTCAGGTAATTATCAACTGACCTAGCAACACTCACCTCAACAATCATATAAATCTCAAACAACAACAAACTCGGATATCTACATATATATATATCATCAATCTCAACAAACAAATATTCGTATCAATCCATCACAAAACACATCATATGTAGAAGCAGAACATGCAACAATACTCAAAATATCAAATGTCCAACTCTGATGAGGAGAGAGAAAATGGTCTGGGAGTAGCAGTCCACCGACCTGTCAAGTATATAACTCTATCTCTGCTCTCTACTAGATCCTGAAACAAACATCGCAGTTGCATGAATTGCGAGCTCAGTGAATAGTCTTTTAAGAATATAATATAACAATCAATTGTTCAACTCACGGTATAAGAATAATTAAAATGTACAACAAGTATAAACGATTATAATTTGGATTCAATTGCATTTCATGTTATCAATTTAATTCAATATGATTTTCTGTGATTATCTCATTCTTTTACATTTCCTTTAATCAGTTCATTTATATACGATACTCTTTATCATTCGTCATGCAACGTAATTTCATATGCAATATGCTCGATAACCGCCTCTCCATTCTTCCTCACCAATATGATCGATCATTTAATCACCAAACCATCTCTCCACCAATACCATATCCATATCTGTCATATCATATCCGTATCTATCAATGCAAGCATACAATCTTATATTAAGGAATAAACGTGAACGTACCTGTTTACATTTTTATTTTGCTCGTACCTGTTCGACATTCGATAATATGTACATATTCATTATCAATTTTATATTAATTCCAAATTTTACCATTCAACGAATGTGATCACAATTTATCAATAAATTCGAACAAATAAGCACTATCATATGTAAATTGGCGTATTCTTTATATTTAAGTGAGTTAGACTACTCACCTCTCAACTGAAATACTCAGACCTCTGCGTGCCCTGGTCCTGCCCTGACCGTCTGATCTGTCGTCCTATATAAATCATATATAAATCTTTCTATAAGATCCTATATAACGATAATTATAATGCATGCCCTAAAAATTTTATTTCTTTTGCTTCTTGTTCTTACAAACCCTAAACATAACCCTAGAAATTTCTAAATTCGTTTTATAACACAAATTACTAAATTGCAATCGATCCTACATCAATTCTATTCATTTCAGTAATTAATTCGATAATAAAACCAATAAAATCTATAAAACTTTACGATAAACTTTAGGTTTTACCTGTTTCGACTATACCAACAAATCCCCAGCTCGAGATTCGATAACTTGAATCAATTTCTTTGCTCAATCTTGATTTTCCTCACTTAATCTCTCTCCCTTTCCTTATCTCTCTCTCTTTCCCCTTTCTTTGGAGCTTTAAATGGTTTCTTGAATGTTTTGACGATTTCAAGAGCGAGTTAAAGTTATACATTTTAATTAGAAACAGACAATTACGTGTGGTGGGCGTGGAGTACGCGTGGTCGTGCCCACCACGCATTTTTCCTCCCTCACCACGTTTATTTCTTGGTTTTCAAGCTTCCTCTGATTTCTTAATGACTTAACATCAACCTTCCATCAATCTTTTATCAACCTATCTTAAGCTTGTTTTCAATGATTTATTTTCTTTATTTTAACGAATAATTTCTTATTTTTCTTAAATATTTTACTTATGACATTAATTATGCGATTTCAGGACGAGGATGTTACAAGTACACTAGCAACTACATGATCGTGTAGCTGTCTGTGTAGTTGAACGATAGCCTACAATGACAACAAGACTACAAGGTCAGCTACACTGACAGTGCAGTTGTCCATGTGCACAAGCTTTGGGACTACATAATCATCTACATTTACTAACTGACAGTGCAGTTGTCTGTGTACACAGGCAGTGGCCCGATAATAGTAGCAAAAAGATTCAATTTCATAAAAATATTGATCTTTTCATCAATTAAGCCATAAACAATGAATCTAAGACTTACCCAATAAAGTTTAATAAGTTTTAGCCTTTTAACTCAACCAAAAACATCATGTTTTGTTGATTAACATGTTAGTGCTCATTCAAACTATATTAGGTTACACCATTAATGATCATGTCAATTTTTAATATCATTTAGTATCCAAGATCATTAACAAACATGCTTTCAAATTAACAAAATCACTAACACCAACCAATTCGTATAGAGACCTAATCTTTACGTCAAAACATAAAATCCATTAACATAAAAACATGATCTTTGATCAAAACATCACACTTTTTTATGTCTAATCAATTTTATGGGCAATCAATACACTTAAACTTGTATGGTTAGGATTTGATACCACTAATGGAAATTATACATGCTTTCTAATATGTTTTTCATACAACACAGAAAAATTTAAAAAACAATAAAACATTGATTTCACCAAGATCAATCATACGAGTAAGTCCTAAATTAGAATTTAGTACGTTATTTGAAAATTTGGACATAACACTTTAGTTATTTTGCACATTTATCAGGATTCGAGATTTTGGGTCAAATTTTAGTTAATTACATTTAAACTTAGTTATTTGTCTAGTGAACGTTTACGCGTACATGATTTAGGTTTGCCATAGTACTCATTTGAATTTTGGTATTGCATTTCAGCTAGCACCTAGTGTTAGTGTGTCGCCCCAACAGTTCTAGAGTAGTGAGTGGGATTTTAGCAGTTAGGCACACTAGGTGAGTTCGATAACAATTTTAGACACATAACTGTAATTTTTTTCAAATTATATATGCATTTTTGTGATATGTTTGAGGGTTGGGATGCTCCATTGCTGGGTTAAGCATAAATTTTGGCTAAAGTTATGTATTTGGAGATCTCTCTTGCTGAATTTGGGGTTTAAATGACCAGGGTCGACAGATCACAAGACAATCTCTGCTATGAGACGACGATCCCAAAAAAGAGTTGTCCTTTAGAATATAACAACAGAGTCAATGTAACGATTCATTGACTCATAATTTCTTTGGTCTTTAACTTCGGTATCCTTGGACAATTAATGAAAATTTTTTAGTTTATAATAGTTTTGATAAATTATAATTATAATAATAACGGAGAGATAATCATAATAATTACACACATGCACATGAAAATAGTGGGAAAAGGACACACGTTGGATAAAAAAGAGCGAAGAGGATAATGATGCAATAAAGAAGAGAGGAAAACATAAAGGTTTGATATAATACATGAGAGGCAAACAGTAACAAGGACAAAAAGGAGATAATGGAAGAAAGAAAATTGGGTAGAAAAAAGATTAAAATATGTGTGTGAGAGAGAGGTGGCGCGAAGAATAAATTAAAAGACTTAAAGATGTATTTATAAACTATGTAGATGGTATCAATTTGATAAATTTAACATGTTAGGTATAAGTTTCCCTACATAGAATTTTAGGAAAGTTAAATAGTCCAATATAACATGTATAGGGACAGACAAAAGCTGGTGTCGGTGAGAGCACGCTGGTGGAACCTTTTGTTATTGGGGTTCCGTCTATCCACTCAAAGGTGGTGCTCCCACCGGCAACAGTCGAGTGGTGGGGGCACTACGAGCATCCATTGCTTGAAGGAGAAGTGTAGATGGAGAAAAAGGAGAAACGACAACGTTTGAAGATGAGGGTTTAATTTTTTTTAAAAAAATCCAGGGCCAAAGGCTAAAGGTTTAAAAAACATAAAAGTAAGTTTTAGCAGAATAGAAAAAACTGTCATTGACCCCTCTTTTCATTCCTAAAACCACACCTTCTAACCTTCATGCAACTTCACCTCCTTTGTCCATCGTCAACACCGAGACCACTACCGTGCCAAGTGTGCAACGCCGGAGTCCACACAAGAGGTTTGATTTTTTTTAGCTAAGATTTTATGTTTTTAGTTTAAATAATTGTGATTTGGTTATTTTTAGCAAAAAGTTTGTATAAATTTGGATTGAGAATGATTTGAGTGAATTAAAATTTAGAAATATTCATTATGTATAGGGATTCAATGAGGCATTTTTACGAATACTTTATAGTCTGTTATTATAAATGTTTGTCATGTCTTTATAAGTTTAACTTATTGAAATTCATGTTAAATCAATTTTTCTTTTCCTAAAATATAAATACAAAAAGAATTTTTCTGATTACTTGCAGGTTTAGTTTTCTGGTTAGTTGAAGTTTTCCCAGAATGTGCAAAAATGCAGTTTATTTAAGTTTAGAATTTTCATTTAGTACTTGATTATTAATTACTGTAACTAGAATTTAATGAATCGAGTTTTGAAAATATACATTTCTCAATTCTCTAGTTACTGTAAGCATAATATTCTTAGGTTTACACATTGTAGAATTAGCATTTTTCTTACAATTTTACCAATTATTTATTGTAATAATCTTTCCTTCCTTTTCATTTGTATACCGACTGTATATTTGATTTTATTATGTTCATTATCTATGCTACTAAAACTATAGGAGATCTTAATATTTTGACACTTGGATGACTAAAAAATTGACACATGGCAAAATAATTAAACAGTAATTTTGTCACCTCATGGATATGTATCTCTATTTTCAAAGATTAATTCAAGCAATATCATTAACTCGTGGATAAACATCCACTGTTTATAGATTTTGAATACATGATAAATTTAAATACATCCGTGAAATCATATAAAGCAAGATTGAATATCACTAAACAAATTTTGAATACACAGTTTAAATATATCAGTGTGTTTTTGGAGGTCTGGATTTAGTAAACTATTTTTTGTTTATATAATTATTTAATTTTTAAATATCATAAACATTCTATTGAATTTGTTTTATCATGAAAATAATTTTCACTTATAAATAAATTTTAATCCAAATATACATAAAATTACCCGTCGCATTGCACGGGTACTGCTGCAAGTTTTTCACTAAGTAAGATCATCATTGCCTACAAGAGTTCACTCCAATTTTGGTTACACTTGACATAAGGGTAAACCAAAGGTTTTTAATTTTTTACTTCATTTGTTAAACTTCATGAATATGCTAAAAGAAGTTACTTGTAACTAGCTTCGCAAGTTGAAAAAAGTAAATTGTTTGTCATTTCTTATAAAGTTCAGAAAGTATTTACTGTTTTATTCTAGAGAAAAGTTTGTTACCAATTGCAAATATAAATACCTAAAGAGTGTGATTAATTTCATTGTAAATAGGGTAATTTTTTGGGTTTTCAACATGCTGCACCGTGGTCAGTATTATTAGACTCGGTGCCCCCACTAAAAAAAGCTCTGCATCTGTCCCTAATCATGTAGTTTTTTTATTTGAAAATATATTAAAATATTTGTTGTTTCTTAAAGTTTCTTCATCTTCAACTTTGATGTAGGATAAAGTAAAGATGAGTAAAGTAACTTACACATGTAATGCGATGCCCAAAATTTTTTCAATTTTGCTTCTTTTTAATGAAAAACTATATAATGTTTTTGCATTTTAAAATAATGAACAGATAATTAAATCGTCCTAGTATTTGACTGAATAACGATAAAATTAAAGTATGATTATTGGTTGAGGGCTCAAATGAAAACATTTACAACCATGTTTGAAGTTTCAAAAGCCATGAAATCCTTTTACAAAATTTTCCATCTTCGCAACGCTGACACATATGTGGAATGCTCACCAATCTGCTAAGACACAAGATAACCAAAATACCATCTGTGAGTTCAACGACTTAGTAAGCGTATACCTCTTACAACACTTACCTATCCATAGAAAGTCTAGTACACGTGTGACCGAGTTCTAGCAAGCGTACTAGGTCGGTGTAGTTTTACCACGGAAATAAACCCTCCAGGATCGAATCTCACAGGGAACAGTGTATTTAAATCGATTTGGTGCAATAAAATGAATGCAGAAAAATAACAAACATGAAAAATTGTGGAGTTTTGGACAAATGATATAACATGCAAATGAAATTTAAAGTTCAGAAACAATAGATAAAGATGTCGGGTTTTCCTAGACTTTAGTAGCCCTATACTTGATTTCCAAATTTAGTTGAGGTTATCGTTGGTGTTCTCGCACTATCCTTAATTAAGAGTCCCTTTCGAGATGCTCAAAATCGTATCCCTAATTCACTCAATGTTCTACTTTCGTGATACAATAAATTAATTAAGGTCATTAAGCTTACAAGCATATCATTGAACACATTAACACCCAAATGGTATACTTCTATCCATTCAAACATTAATACTATTTGATTAGCCTCCCTAAACCTAGACTTTCGCAATTCCGGTTTAGGTTTTTCACAACAGATAATTATCAAGCAAATGCAATTAAGTTTAAGTTACTCTAAACCTCGGCTTTCGCAATTCCGGTTTAAAGTTACTAACACAACCTAACACAATCACTTCGTCAACCATCTTTTCATTTAAGCACAATCAAATAGACAACAATCAAATAACATGAATTC
>CANYCX011042502.1:0-17421 GCA_948193385.1 Breynia disticha f. nivosa | reverse complement strand
TTGCTTTCGTATGCTTGTTGGCTTTATGCTTGTTGACATCATATTGCTATTTGGTTAATGTCAAATTGATTAATGATAGCATATGATTATTGTATTATTTGAAAGAGCATACATTGAGATGATATTGATTTATGAGTGTATGGACATTCATAGTGTTGCATTTGTATGTGACACGGTATGAAAGAAAAGAATGAGAACCAGGCTAGGCCTGTGTTGAAAAAAAGAATATGATTCAGGGAGAGATCCCGTATTCAGTCTAGGACTGAGAGATTCCGAGCTAGATGCCGTACTATGTACGAAGGGAAAAAAAAAAGAAAAGAAAAGAGAAATGAGAAAAGACCCCGGGGCAATGACATTCGTATGAAATGCATTCGCATCATAAGCATTAACATTCATTGATAACATGTTGAAGATTGATTATGATAAATGGTTGAATGTGTTATCATATGTATGCTTGATGTTTGGATTAAAGAATGTTCAATTGCTTGTTGTAGGGTGATTAAATGAATGTAGGCATGTTGATTTGAAATGTTAAATATATGAGTTACTTGAGGTAAGATGGATAGATTAGAAATTGATTATTGTATGTAAGATATGTGATAATTGGAAGTATGCTAAGGTAATGAGAATATATCTTAACATGTGTATATGTTAAGTAAAGGAAGATTTTAAGAGTTAAGTTACATGTAAGTATGATTACATATTTTAACAATTGATGTATAAAAGTGTTCAATGTAAATGAATAAGTGTAAACACGAGTTAAATGATTAAAGAAATTTTGCTAAGAATGTCTGGAACTTATGCAGAATGGTTTACACTTAAAATTGATGTAAAAACAGATGAAATTGGACATTACAGACTGTTGGCACGACCACGTACCAGAGAGGCACGACCCGTGCTCATTGATGAATCATAATGCTCAGGAAAATTGAGATAATGTCCGAGCACGGCCCAGAAATTGAGATCGTGTCCGAGCACGACCGCGAACTCGAGCTCGTGGCTAAGCACGATCCCAAAATTGAGTCGTGGCCAAGCACGACCCGTGCTGGATCAGCACGACCTCGTGCTGAGCTGATGAAGTACTTATGCTTCATTTTTAAATAAGAAATTGCGAAAAGAACGAATCATATCAACTGAGAATGAAGGGATGAACACGATTTCTTGTTCATTAGCACGCTGTACTAACTGGACCCCTGCACTTTATTTAAACTTAAATTTTTTTTTTTGACAAAATTTAAACTTAAAATTTGGGTTACACTTACTGAGTATATTTTTATACTCACCCATTTTGTTTGTTTTAAATGATTGTGCAGGTATAGCAGGATTGCCACGAGGAAGATTCGAGCATGTGTTTAGCAAACTGGAATATTTGTAAAAGTGTTTAAATTTAGAAAAAAAATTGTTACGGATTTATTTATTAGAATTTATTGTATTTTCTATATCTCTTTCTATAAATCTGTATTTTTGAAGGATTTTACAAGTTATTTGAAAATATTTAGAAATAAAAAATTTAA
Source organism: Breynia disticha f. nivosa (assembly GCA_948193385.1). NCBI lineage: Eukaryota > Viridiplantae > Streptophyta > Magnoliopsida > Malpighiales > Phyllanthaceae > Breynia > Breynia disticha. Next base: position 15,907 of record CANYCX011042502.1, on the reverse strand, counting down.
AAAATGAGTCCCACAATTATTACCCAGAAAAGGTAAAAGAAGATGGAATGAAAGAAATCATATTTATTTTCTACTCATGTTTGAGAGTGATATGATCAGAGTCCTTTCAACATCTTTATGCATGATGACAACACCTAGCAAGAAAAAAGTTAGATATTCCCATAGATTTACAGTCTCAGAAACAGACAATCTTAAAACTGGGAGTGTGCAAAAGGTAGCCCACTTTTTTAACTTCTTTTGCAGGATACAGCAACAAAGTTAACATAAAATTTCTGACATATTTTAAAAAAACCCTCTTTTTCTCTATTTCAATAGAGAGAATTGAGGTGAAAGTAGTTTTTGAGTTTCTCAAAGAAATGTGAATGCAGACACTAAAGCTGAAACCTTGATGCTTTTGCTTGTTGCTTTATAATGCAGGGATTTTGGGGACCATTTTTACCTGTCAGATTTAGCATCTTGTAAATCCAGTTATCTACCATTATTTGAACAGCTCTCTAAGAGCTATGTTTATAGCTGATATAGCTTTTGGCTGTTTAGATTTGGCTTTTGTTCATCTTTCACATTGAGGATGAATATGAAGCTCTCAACTTTCTCGTATAGCCTCTGCAATGAATTATTATAATCTACTATCAGGTTCGTAGCTCTCACACATTTGTGTTTTGTACTTCAACTGGGCCCTGCTAAGTTCACGTTCAATATTTTATGGTACAGAAATTCCTATTTTGAGCTGGTTCAAAATTTCTGATTAAGATATTCTTTTGTCTTGTTTTCAGTTCCATGAATAGTACTTGCTTTTGATAGCTTATCACATGTTATGTTCAATCTCTCTCATATTTTTCCTGCACTAAAGGCTGGATTTGTTTCTGTTTGATTGAGCTCGTGAAGATGGTTTTATAGCTCGACTTATTACAGTGCTTCATAATGCAGCATTTTCTCCTGGCTCCTGAGTTTAAATTGCTTTAACAACTGAGGACCCAATTCTACTTCAGTACTTGAGAATTTGAGCATTTCAGTGCATTTAAGACTTTATAATGCTGTTGTTCTGACGCAGATCCATATTTTGTTGCTACTTAACAATGGTTTCAGAAGACTCACCTCAAAATCCTGTTTCTTGTATGGTACAGCAATTTACTGTATCAGACAATATTGCCAGTCACAACCAATATGAGAACCAGAATTTCAATGCTTATGATTCAAATTTGGGAGGCAACAACACGTTTCATCACTCTCTTAGAGTGTTGCCAAGCCCAATAGACTTTGTACAAGCTCCTTTAGCACAAGAAACTGAAATTAGCCACACTAGATACTTGATGGATCTTACTGGATCTGCCAGTGAGACTAACCAGAGATTCCAGAGGCTTCTGTTGTCTCTTGGTTCTCAAATGCTCTTCAATCAAACTGAGCACAGGCAAAGATCCTCTGATTCGGATTTTGTAAATCCCGATTACCTGATTTCCGGGGAAGGATCAAAGGAAGGAATCAACCCGGGTCTTGAACAAGTACATGTTGATTATTCTTCTTTGACTGCCAATGCATTTCCTTCATCAACAAACCCTTTAACCCGATAATCCCCAACTTGTAGCGGAACAGACTCGTTTTCGTTTCCATTCCAACTTCAGAATTCCAAATATTTGAAGCCTGCACAGCTCGTATTAGAAGAACTTGTTTCTGTCTACGACAAAGAAGTGGAAATTAGAAACAAGAAGTTCACAGGTAAGTTATTCCATGGCGGCCGAAGAAAAGCTTTCCAACTTTCAGCTGAACTAAAAGCAGAATGGTCTAATAGTGGAATCCTTGCAACAGAAAAACAAGAATTGCAAGTTAAAATTGCCAAGATGGTAGAATTATTAGATGAGGTTGAAGGCAGGTACGAGAAATATCATGATCAACTGGAGCAAGTCGTTTCGTGTTTTGAGCAAGTAGCAGGTTTAGGAACTGCAAGATCATACACAGGACCAGCTCTCCAAGCCATGTCAAGGCATTTCTGCAACTTGAGAGATTCCATCGTTTCTCAAATCACTGTTCTACGGAGAAGATTCTCACAAAATTTTCCAAAAATTAACACAGGAATCTCTCAACTTAGCTTGTTTGATAGAGAAAAGAAACACAACCGTATTCCACTTCAACAACTTGGATTTCTTCAAACTCAAAGGCAAGCATGGAGACCTATCAGAGGCTTGCCGGAGATTTCTGTGGCAATCCTTCGTTCTTGGCTGTTCGAGCATTTTTTGCACCCGTAAGTGCCTCCATAATTATTTTAGCTTAATTACATGATTACAATATGCTCTGACTCGTAATTAAATAGGTATCCCAATGATTCTGAGAAGTTAATGTTGGCATCACAGACTGGCTTATCCAAAAACCAAGTAATTTGCTCAGTTTTCTCCAAAGATTCTTTTAAATTTGCTGAATTTAAGCCGTGATTTGGTGTGTGGAAATGATTGTTTCAGGTCTCAAATTGGTTTATTAATGCTCGTGTTCGATTATGGAAGCTTGAAGAAATGTACAAAGAAGATTTAACAGAAAATTCAAATCAAGAATTAGGCGACGCTTCTTCAACATTTCACTCTCAGGATTAATAATATCCAATTCTTCAATTAATTTTTTTTTTGGCTCCTCAACCGCATTATATAAATTATTATCATTTCATCATCCAATGAATAAAAAGGGCATTCAACGAAGCAACGACTGGTCGTAAAAGATAAATCAACGACAAGTTGTCTACAGAGATTCTTACATAATAACCAAGAGAAATGAATAGCGAGCAAGGTGGGAAAACCATAAAGCAAAAGAAAGAGAGCCAAAACGGTGCGCAATATGTGTAAGTTAATGCGGGGATTGGTTCTGGAATCTGTTAATTTCCACCAAGTAAACTCAATCATAAATAGCCTTCTTCCGTTGAATTTTTCTACATCGCAACACTTATAATTCTCGCACTCTCTTCGCATCTCATTCTTCAATTCTTACATCACTCACTACACCACAACTCGCCATGTCCAAGACTTCTCCTTCTTCACGCAACAAGGTCTTTCTCCAATTCTTTCACCTTCTTTCTTCGATTATTTTAAAGAAAATTTACATGACTTTGTTTTTGCGTAGGCTTTAAGCAAGATTGCTTGTAATAGACTGCAGAAAGAGATTAGTGAATGGCAGTTAAATCCTCCTCCAGGTTTCAAACCTAAAATCACTGATAATCTCCAAAGGTGCGCCCTCTTTTTTATTACTTGTTTTGCTTTGATTACTTAAATAGTAGTTCACTGTAACAACACCTGAATTGTTGGAGACAGTGTTTCAATTTTTTTTGGTGTTAGAGTTGAATCTGGTACCAATTATTAGCTAGATACTCATAGTTACGTGGTTTTGTTTTAAGAAAATAAGGAATTGAATTGTTTGGTACTTTTGTTGGGAGTAAATTAGATGGGTGATAGAAGTGAATGGAGCAGCAGGGACTTTATATGCGAACGAGACATATCAGCTTCAGGTTGATTTCCCTGAACATTACCCTATGGAAGCTCCACAGGTTAGTGTTTTTTCTGTTGTATTAACGGGTTGATTTGGTTTGCTAATTAGAGATTAATGATGCTGTTTTCTGGTTAAATAGGTGATTTTCTTACCACCAGCTCCTATGCATCCTCACATTTACAGTAATGGACATATCTGTTTAGGTAATTATGATCTTGTTTCTAATTTTATATTCTTTGCTAATTACTCACAATTGTTGTTTTCCATTTATTGGCCGAGTCGGTTTCATGATTTGATGAATTGGTTTGTTAATTCTAATGAGATGATAGAGATCTGTTAGTGATATTATCAATCTCTTCTATTCTGGTAAATTGCAAGTTCTGTCTGAAGTACATGAGAAAATTACAGATGTAATTTGGTATTCTCTAGCATTAAAGGGTAGAGAATTTGATTCTTCAATGCTTCTTCAATTTAATTTCTCTTATAAAGGACTGAGATGCTTCTTCAATTTGTCTCCGTTTGTCTGTATCTTAGCTGGAATTTGTGCACATCAAAACTGTAAAATACTGTAGGAAATTTTAAATGTTTTGGGCGATAAGGTTGTGAAGTGCAGCCTTTTTATGTAATGCCAGTCAAACAATTCGATACAATGAAGTAGCTTTCTTCTTGATTCGTTAACATCCCATGCATAGACCAGTACTTGCTAGTTGCTAGATTGAAAACTGTGGGATTATTTCTGGTTTACTATAAAACTGGGCATGTCACCTGCACTACTCAGTATTATACTCTTTACTGTGCTTGCAGGAATTCTCATTTACATCATCACATGGATCACTGATTCCAACTAACTAAGCTTCTTTGAATGTTATTACTTATTCGTTATCCTGTTGAACTGTGGAAAGTCAATAAGACTTTCAGATGCCCTGTACAAAAGGCTCTTTAGGATATTTTGGATTTTCACTGCTAAAAGTTTGATTTGCCTTCTGTTATTTGAAGACATCAACAGCATAATTTGCTTAAATGTTTCATTATAGTAATGGTAAATGCTTGGTTCTTATAAACTTCTTTTTTTTTTTCCTCATCAACAGATTTCTAGAATTGCATTTTCATTTTTTCATTTGCAGACATGCTATACGATTCTTGGTCTCCGGCAATGACTGTTAGTTCAATCTGCATCAGCATTCTCTCCATGCTATCAAGTGCAACTGTCAAGGTATCATTCAAACATTTATACACAAAAAATGTTGTTAGTTTTTTTGACTTTCCCCTATGCTCAGAACTAACGCACATTTTACCAATTTGCAGCAACGTCCTGCGGACAATGATCGATACGTCAAGAACTGTAAGAGTGGTAGATCTCCAAAGGAGACAAGGTGGTGGTTCCATGATGATAAAGTGTAATAGCAATCTATAAACTCTGTGTAAAACAAGCCTGTTTAGGCATTAACTTGTGTAATCAAGATGAAGGGGCATGCCGGCAAGGCTTCTGGCGCCCAATAGCTTTTTCATGTTTATGCTCTTGGTTTCTTGTAATGTTGAACATGGTCATGTTTTTATATGGATTGCATAACTAACATTCTCCCGAAACGTCGACGTCTAACAACTTCCTTTATAAAGTCAAAGTCAAACTATTCCCATAATTTCTGAGAGAAAAAAAATGATACCTTGACGAATTCCATCAACACTCTTTTTCAACACAATTTCCATGGAGTTACAAGCCTCGCTGCTTCATATCTCTCTCGCTCAGCGAAGGCTCTCCAAAAAACGTAAGCTGACGTCGCCTTATTTTATTTTATTTTTATTTTATTTTATTAATTCATTATTCATGCTTTTGTTATAGAAGAATTTGATTACTTTGGGATAGCTGATTATAATTAATTACAATAATGCCCTTGTGTTAATTATTATTGTTCTTGACTTGCTTAATTTTATGCTAATACAGAGCTCTGCGAGTTTTGAAATCTGCTGACGTCATGCCAGCTGAGGATGCTAGGCATTCTGGAAAGTTAGTTAAGCATTATGATATTAAACTTCTGTAGTGAGTAATTTCACTTGTTGAATTTACACGTTTTTGAGACGTAATGTGAATCTTCTGTGGTATTATTCTGAATGCATTAGATTTTCTTCAGTTGAGTTATCACAAATTCAACTAGTTGCAAAGAGAACAACAACTCTTGTTGAAAAGATTGAAGGAGAGCGAGGTTGTTGTTCTTATTAGCGATTCAGGGATGCTTGGCATTACTGATCCCGGTTCCCAATTGGTAATATCTGTCGACGATATGCAAAATTTTGTGGTAATTGTAAGTTGTGATGTATCTAGAGGTTATTTAATTATTTGCTACTTTTGAATTCTAGTGTCCGTGCTCTTGAAAATAATCATGTTTCGGTTTATTTTGTATAATGTGATTGTTTGTGATTGTCGATGTAGGCAAATATGTTTGTAGATGAGAACGCTCCTGTTATTCCTATTCCCAGTGCTTGCGCTGTCGTAGCTGCTCTTTCTGCCTCAGGCTTGAATACTGATGAGTTTACATTTGGTAATTCTTACATAAATGATTTGATCAACACAATGTGCTGCATTTTGGGATTTTGGCCTAGCAGTGTCCATAGCATTAGGAATATGGGGCCTAATGCCTTTAGGAAACTGCTGTAGTTGGCTTTCATCCTAAGCATGTAGGATCCACGGGAGAGAGATTGACGGCTTCTGCAAATGAATCAAGAACACAGCTATTCTATGTTCCTCAGCACAAGTTTCCCCGGTTTCTTGAAGAAGCTTCAGAAATATTTGGTGAATCAAGTTGAATGCTTATCTTCTACGTGATGCTCTGAACTTGTAATTGGTATGTTATTTCGTAAAGTAACGGCAGTGAGGCTTTTTTTGTGCTTAGCATGTTCTTCCAATTCATTCACAAATGACACAACAAGAAGAAACTCTTTTCGAATGGTTATGAATTGGGCTGATCGTCAATTCTTGCACTTTTTGCAGTATGTTAGTGAAATTTTTCTTTGCTTTGCAAGCTTTTATTTGAAATTTATGTTGCAAACTAATAGTAGTAATGGTTTCATGAACTTCTAGGCAGTCAAACTGGTGGCCGAAGGAACATCAGTGCGAAAGAACAGTCAATTCACTTGCATTGAAGAAATTAGGAAAGCAGCTTGAAGGAGAAGATTCACCAAATTAAGTTATTTCAATAGTGCAAGTCAGCATTAAATGTTTGTTGCTCGTGAGATTTTGAAGTCTATGTAGCCTTAGTGCCTTACCTTGTACATTTCTTTCATGACAGCATAACCGACAACATGATTGCTGGCACAAACATGAAGAATCTGAAGCTGTTACTTCACCCAAGGTGAGAAAATATCATGACAACCATCTGTAATTTTGTCAAGATTAAGAGTAGAGACGTGTAGCCAGGAAGAAAGGATCAAACATTAGCTTGAACAGCTATTAGATTGGCTAATTATTTTACAATAATGCTTAACTTGTGTATAGAATGAGTTAGCCCCAGCTATGTCTTTAAGTAGACTCCTATTCAGCTTTCAGACAAGCTTAATCTGCAAAACAGTGATTCATTTTGTGTGTTCTGATGACAGTAGCAGTCTCACATAGTTGCTGAATATGACAAACAATTATTCCACTTTTTCGATTTGCGATGATAGTAGCAGTTACTGTTGATTAATTAATCGATCTAAAGCATATTTTGAATGTGAAAACTGTTTTTAATTTTTCTTCTGCTCTTAATTTTCTTTGGAAGTTAGTTCAAGTCTTCAAAGAGGGCCAGAATGTTGGAAGAAAAGTGAAGAGAACACTTGAAAGGAACAGGACTTGAAGTAGTTTTCTCATTTTCAGAAGACGAAACAAAAAATAATTTCAACTGACTACGAAGTTGTCGAGGAGTAGCCATCGTCTACTGACTGTCTGTCTAAAAAGGTGAAAACAGAGACACAACCAATGAATTCAACACTGGATGCTACTGTATACCAACCAACTAAGCTGTGCATCAGGTAAAGACAAAAGCACCTACATCAACTATAGTGTCTGCATAGGATTACTTATGACGGGAATTGTCTGTTGTCTTCGACCGCATTTAGTTCGACGTTTACCTATTCGTCTTACTTATGACGTGAATTGTCTGTTGTCTTCGACTGCATTTAGTTCGACGTTTATCTCTGCGTCTTCATTTAAAGTTATGACTCTATGCACTAGACAATTCAGCTGTCTATAGAAACTGTTGCGTTTTGACTCTCAAACCCAAAAACAACTAATAGTTGAACCAAAAACCCTTTCTGGCCATAAATCATCCTATTTTCTATCTATATACTAATTTTAATATTCCCATTTGCCATTATGTATGTACGTCTTTTCTAATTTGCATAGCACTGTAACTTTCTTCACCATGGAAACAGCCTGCTGTCTGATGCCGGAGAAGTGGTGGACAATACCGGATTGAATATACGTTGGCCGGATGCTAAGATTCTCCGGGGATCAAATTGCATTTTTCTGTGATGAATTTTTTCCCACTTATCTCCAAAGTGGTCCATCCATTCCCGACGAGTGGTGTAATGAGGCAAGTACTGCTTCACCTTAATTCCAGCCTCCTTACAGAAGCTCAGAATCCGACGGTTCTGATTGCTCAGGTATTCCAACGTCTGCGTCTCCTCTCCGTTGTCCAATGCCGATCTCAGCAGCGCCACAAGGTAAAACACGTCCTCCTCCGGTGTCACCGCCGAGCTTCTCTGGTCCCACCTGTGCCACGTCATCAATGTCCAAATTAGTTGATGGGTCATTGGGTATATTACTATCATGGTACAGTGCATGTGGTGATGCATGCATGAGCGTAAGAAAGGATCCGACAAGGGAAGATCTTTCTGACACAAAATCTTGTAGGTTGGAAGATTAAAACCGTTGGTTTTTGTTGGCACAAAACATCAATTACAAGTGTGTGTTAGTTAAAATCCAAAGTCTTCCTCTTCCAAGCTTTGGTCTCTGCTAAACCCTTGTGAAGTTCATGCGACTCTAACGTGGGTAGTCTGCATGTGGGCCACGTGTTTGTCATGTCCTTTCAGACCCCATCCACTCGGCTTGGACCACTCCACTCTATTCTAAGGTCGACCTCATTCTTCTCAATTTCATTTCCTCTATATTTATTATGTCCATTTTTCATTAACATGATTCTAATCTTACCAGTCCTTTTTTGTTTCTTCTTCTTACTATGGTCCACTGCATTATCAAATTTTATTATGACTAAACCTTATAGTTATAACCCCACTTTCTCCAATTATGACGCTTGTTTTTTCCTTTCTTCAAACTCTTAGTTAATTAGTATCATGATGATGAGGTATATATTACTTTTTTCATCTCCGAATAACTGTAATTTTGATGTTTTATGATATTTAAGATGATTAAATAAGTAGATTAAAACAATCTTATCATATTAAAACTTTAAATGTAAACTATAACTTTTCCCGTCTCATAATATATATAGATTTAAAAAGGTAGCATGTTTCTTATAATATATGTTGGTTTTATAATTCCAATACAGAATTTGTTATTTCTTTCAAGTATCACCTTTATTAGTTTAACATTTTTAATACAAATTTAATTTAGTTGTTCTTTTGATGTACCCAATTAAAGAATATAGTAGTCAATTGTATATTAAATTAAACGATATATATTTGAACTGAATTTAATTCTAAAGCAAATATAGGAAAATTAAGTAAAAATAATTTTTCATTTTATAAAGTGTCAAATATTTAAGAGAAATTAGTATTGTAAAAACGGCACTTATTCGAAAACGGAAGAAGGATGAAGCATGTAGTAATGCATGCATGGAGGGAATGTAATCAAACGAATGAGTTAAAGAAAGTTGTAAAACTTACTTGCTGTTATTCATAGGGTAAATTAGAATGGGGCCACTTGTTTTATTACTGCTCAAAATGCCCTTAAAAACGCCCTTATCGAGGTCACCAATCCTTGATTTAGGCACAAAAAGGTTAAGCCAAGGGTGTGGCACTTCCCACAACCCCTTATTTCTCAGCTTCACCTCTGCCTTATGAACTCGGTCCAAGAAATCTACGTACGGCAAATCTGTCGTGAACACCGATGATGCTATGAAATCCAATTCCTTTAACAAAGATTCCACTTCCTGCAATAAAACCCATTTAGTTCTCACTTTAACAGCAATAATTTAATCTTAACTACATTAATATTCACAAACAAAACTACCCAAAAAAAAAAAAAAAGCTGTTGCCATGCGACAGCAGCTATTGTTAGGATAAGTACTTGAAGATGTCATCAAAATTTGCCAGATTAGGTTTCAGATAGAAGAATAATTTGCAATGCTAGATTATGGAAGATCTTCTGCTAATATTTTATATCTGATTCTGTGGCATTATTGTCTGTAAAGTAGCTTTGTACGTATGGAAGAGTTGTTTAGGGTATAATTATAGTCAATTATATAGTGCTTTAGAGGTTCCGTGGGGCAAACATGAGGCAATTACATGTTCAAATTAATGCGAGATTCGTTTGTATACGTACAATAATACAAAGAATTAACGTGTCTATATCTGACATGATAGCACGATTTGAGAATACGTGTTTACACACAACATGATCGACATAAATTCAATTTTTATAATGGTCACAACTAAGAATATTTGATAAAAAATAGAATACGATTATAATACGAAGTAACAGCTGGACAAGGAAGGTTTTAGCCAAGAAGAAGAAAACGTTAGAAAGAAATCTGGGCAGGACGTTTTGAAAGGACAAGATTACATGGGACAGTTACGTGAGATCGTAAAAAACATGTAACCGCTGGCATTATTGGTTGGTAGTTATCATGACTGTTTCATCGGACAAAGCTTTATTTCAGGAACAGAAATAATAATATTGGAAGAAAACAAAAAACCTTTGAAAAACAAAACTCTTGTCTTTAAAAGTTTTTATAAAGATGTTAGATGAAGACAGTCTTAGTTTTCAATTGACGGGTTTGTCGTCACAAGCCGCCCAACATAGAAAATTCAGATTTTTATAACACATACACCTACTTTCAAACAAAACAATTATTTAACAAAATATAATAATTGCATGTTCATATTTAATAAGTTAAATTAATATAAAAATATTGTCTATTAAAAGGAGAAAGGAATAGTAGAAGTATGTATACCTGGTCGATGGCATGGGAAGTAGAATCATCGTAGTTTTTGGTGATCTCCAGGCAGTAAAGAACACCACCATTAGAGGAAATGGAGGAGATCTTGACAGGATTAGTAGGGGAGAAGAATGAGGATCTCCAGTTGTTAATGAGCCCTTCATCAACAATCACAAAACCCTCCACATAATCGAACTTCTGGCTTGATGGTTGATTCTCCAGAGAAATAAGATGTTCTTGGTCTCTGGTAAAAGCCGTAAAGTTGGAATACAGTACTCTGATCCATCTCACCTACGTTAATAAATTAATACAAACAGATTTAAACATGGGAAAATTATAATTTAAATATACAGAAAACAAGAAAAAAACATTGCCAGCTTCAAAATAGCTGATTTAAATGGACCCAGTTGCCAACTTTTTTCCCATACTATTTTCATCAACCTCAATGGCTTTTTCTTTTGGTTTTTGTCATTAAATAGTTACTTGGAAATTTTTGTAATGACTTTCATGCTTATATGTACCATTTTGGAACCCCAACTATATCAAGTGATTATAAGTTTTTTGTACCCTTTTTGGAGCTGGTTCAAGTGCAATTCTTGCTCTTGTTATGATGCCAAATTGCCCTAGACCTCCAAGAACTGCTTGAAATAGTTCTGCGTTTTCTTCTTCTGAACATCTTAATATCTCGCCCTTTCCTGATAATCATAAAAGTTTAATAATTAATAATTTAACATGAAAATGTTTAATTAAATTAAATAGTCCAAATCAATACTTCATTAGGTTGAAAATTCACAACCCACCAAAGAAAATCTACGCACCCAAATCTTGAAAAACATCAGTTGAAAACAACATAACATCTAGTTATTTTACTAGTACAACATGGTCAGTAAACAATACAGCAAGATTCAGAGATGAAGAAAAGCTGACAAAACCCAGAAATGGATCCATGCAAGAAAGGAACGAGAGAGAGATAACCTGTAACAACGTCGAGCTCGTAGACATTGTTAATTTGAGGACCATGATTAAAAGCTTGTCCGCTGATTCCAGCATTTGACAGCGTACCACCCACCGATAAATACAAATAATCTGTCCATGATTTTGGTGCCAATCCATACTCTAATGTACTCTTCAACACGTCTATCCACAATTCTCCTCCCCACACGTCCACGTACATTTCCTCGGCAAAAACAATCGGTCCTGCCGGCTTCTTCCTCCCCACCCGTCTCGACCCGCCACTCATTTCAATCACCACCCCATTACTAGTCTGTGCCTGACCATTAATGGAATGCCCGTGTCCACGAGCTGAGACAGTGAAGCCATTAGCCGAGTTGTAAGCCGCTTTGACAAGGCGAGCCACGTCTTCGGTGGAAGCCGGGTGTAAAACTGCGAGCGGCTCAGTTTTTCCCAGCATGCCGAAGTCAACAGAAGCGGTTTCGACGTCAGATGAGTCGACACTTAAGTGACCGTCCACTACAAGGCTGAGAAGTTCGGTGGGGTCAACGGTCAACCCCACGGTTACTATCAGCCGACATATAGCGAAAATTAACACAAGCCTTGTAGCCATAATAACTTCTGTTCCTACAACGACAATCAGATATATATATATATATATATATATATAAAGATGAAAATACTGGAGAAAGGTGTAGGGTAAGTGGGAGGTGTCAACTAAAGCTCAATGGGTGCAGGAAAGAAGAAGAAGAAGAGGTGACGTAAGCAATATAGTAAGCATCATGCAGAGGCATATGTAATAGTAGATTTTTGGGTAGCTGAAGATCCTTTCTAACACATGGAAGAGATGAGGCAAGAAAGGAAGTAATGTAAGAAAAGAGAGAGAGATTAGTTGTCTAGAATATGAGATACAAAGGAAGGAAGGGAGAGGTGAGTGTATTTATAGGAGAGAGGGCAGAGGAAGAAGGGGGTGGGACACGTGGTCCTTCACGTGCGAGGGAGAGGGCGACACGTGTCTGTAGAGTGGGGTCCACATTTGGGATACGAGGATCCTTGTGGGGACGTGAGCTGGAGAACCTTCACGTGGGTGCGGACACTGGACGATGTTTGTGTTTATGCTTATAAAAAAGATTCTCTCAACCCATTACATACCTCTTTGCTCACCCTTACCACTCCTCTCGTAAATTTTTTACACGATGACACGATTTAAAAAAATTTATTCCCAATATGACGCGATAGTACAAATATAATAGACTTAATATACACAGTGTTGTGGAAATGACGATAGTGTCCTCATATGCCTTTTCTCATTAATCTTGGATTTAGACACACTTAGGGGATGTTTAGTCGTATAAACAATGTTAATTAGGCATGCTAAACGAATCTAAGCGTTAGATTGCAATTTGGACATTTCCTCCCCATAGCCTAAGCTTACTATAGCATCCCACATTATTAATAATTATAAACAACAAGTGGGATGGGAGGTTGTCCATATTTACTTTGGATTCATTAAATGTCGTAATTAATTTCAGAAACAAGCCCTCTTTGGCAGCTGGGAGCTTTGTTAATTGTTTGTTTTATTTCAGTCAACCATTTGTGCCTTCAAATTTAAGGAGGAAGTTCGTGTTAGTCGTGTTGTGTTACAACAAAATTTGGTTCTTCCGATGATACTTTTTTGACGAGAAATTACGTTGTAAATAATACGTCTAATGAAATTCGTCTGGCTGAAAAAAAAAATCTTGTTACCCTCCGAAAAGATATGTTGCAATTTAGCGACAAAATTCGACGAAATTTAGTGACGAAATTAATACTTGGATTCCCCAAAGACCATTAACGCTACCTCTTTCACATACACTTCAACTTAAATGCCATAAATTCATGAACTCTTCTTTACATTTTCGAGCTTGAAGTTGCAAACTTGATCTCGAATTGAAATTATAAATTGGTTTGATCTGAATTTCATGAATTGAAGAGAGTTCTAAATTATTTGAAAATTATTAGTCTATGAATTTCGTACAACATCAACATCACTACTACGAGAATTGCGCAATTGTGGTATGAAGGAGCTGTATGTAATTAGAATGGATCACGACAGATTTGTCTTCGTCACCTACAATTGACATAACAGACAATATATACATAAGAACATGGACAAAAATATACATATATGAATGATATTTACAGATTTCTGCAGCAAAAATGAAGCTTCAATGAAGCCAAGTTGTAAAGACATGGGAAAATTGGCTTCATATGATGTCTTCCCACTATCACTGGGTTGAAAAGCTCGAGAGACATGTGGGACATTTGCTTATATTAAAGTTTTAAGCTGCTTCGTTACGTTCAAATCCGACTAGTAATTGTTGAGAATATGTCGTATATCGAAGAAGCGTAAGATTATAGAGTGGTTTATAAAGATATGAATTGTGAGTTTTGTACAAATTAATTGGTTTTGTATTAAAGTGTTTCACAATTTATATCGTTCATAACTTCATACACGTGTGTTCTACCGTCCAAAAGTCTTGAATATTTTCGTCAAATCAATGTTTAAAAAGGAGGAAAATCTTCCAAAGTGCTTTCAAATCAATCCTGTTTTTTGAGTAATAAGACGAAGAAAGAAAGGATATTGTTGTCTGCATGATGAAGAAGATGTTCCCTAATTTGCTATACAATTTCATGATTTACCAATACATCAAATGAAATTTGACTTTTTTTATTAATAATTAGTAACTAAACATTACACATTACACACACATAGGCATCAGTTCATGTTGGAGATGTGTTTTATCTTATCTAAATCAGGACCAAATCAGATGTTTTGTTTTATATGTTACTGCATAATTAATTAACTTATTTTGATTTCGATCAGACACGGAAATAAAAGGAGCGATATTTCTCCTATCGTGAAGTTTTTTACCTACATTATATGACAAAGTTGACAATGAGATTTCTTTTGAATTTAAAATACAATGTTCTCTGTTGATTTTCGTTCCAGTAGTATGTTCTCTTTTGTTTAAACAACCATTTTTTATTTGCAACGACAGAGATCATAAGCTTCTTTGGAGATTGGGTTCTTTTCTCCAAACCAGCTACTTCTACTTTAATAATCCACTTAGTTTACACAGTTCGAAAACGAAGATCTACCTGTTCAAGATTATTTTACTGATAGTGACAGACAGTATATTTATAATGCGTCAAAGACGATGAAGTGGTGATATTTGATAAAAAAAAAACGATACGATTACGATACAACTATGAATGACCAACAGAACTACGCTTCTCGATGCAAACTACTGTCATTGGACATGAGAAAATAACAAGACGAGACATTCTTCTTCTTCCATAACAAGGAATCCAACATATTATTTTATATGATAAAATCAGAAATCTCTCACTTTTTATGATTTGGAGCAACATATTATTATTATTATTATTATTATTATTCTATTGGCATTGGTTTGTAAGGAAGGTAGTAACAATTGCAATTTGATAAATTTAATTATATATATGGATATTGGATAAGAATAAATGTTTGAGTGAATAAATATATAATATGTTCATATGGATAGGTATAATATATAGTTTATTTGGTGAAGAATGACCCACAAATTGAAATAAAATTGTGTTTTTGATTCAAGTGTGGCATGAAATAAGGAGGCAAAACAAACAACATCTAATAATTGGATGTATGATGAAACCCATTTGGGTGACAAAGTTGACAAAAGCCAAGGAAGTTGGAAATGAGCTGCCTTCTATCATTTTACATTATGTCTCTATTATTATCACTCTAATTATATTTTGTATTACTTTATTCTTTTTATATTCTTTGAAATAATAATTAATATAAGATAAATTAACTAAAATTTCTTTATTTATATTGAAATTTATGTGTAAAAATATTTTCCAAGAGTATACATTAAAAATATGAGTGTCACGATCTCACTAGTAGACTATAATAGGCGTACAGATTAGACCAAACCTAACGTTTAACTCTTTTTGTATAAGCCATATACGATAGAACAACTACCTATTAAATTTGGTTTTCCAATTAACTAAGAACGAGTAAGTCATATTCTTTATGTAGCATTGCAATTCATAATTATGTTTATTTTGATTTGAGGATTGGCAATCTACACAAATCATAATTGTGATTCAAAAGATAGGTGTTCAAATTCAATTGCATTGGCTACTTTACACCTATGAACCTTTCTGAATTCATTGTAAATAAAATTTGAAAGGTGAGACACATCTTTTCTAGTAAACAATCTTTTGTGTATCTCTTTTGTTTATCATGCCATCATCTTGTCTTTCTTTTGAGATAAAACCCACATTTTACCTACCAAAAA
>CANYCX011041725.1:0-22969 GCA_948193385.1 Breynia disticha f. nivosa | reverse complement strand
TCAAACATGGCCAATATATAAACATCCTAAGCATTCATTCAAGTATTAAGCATTTCTTACTTTTAACAAACTCATACTCAAAACTTCACACTCACATCTATGTTACAATTCAAAATACACCATAAGCATATCATAATGTCTCAATTGATTAACTCATCATCAATTCAAACCAATCATAGCCAATTTGATCATGCCAAGTAATTAATTACTCATAATTACAACAAATCCAATCCAACCACCACACAAACATTAAGCTACCATATTAGTTCAACATGCTCATACCATAAGCAATAATTTTTAATAAACATACAAATTAGGGAAGCTGCGCTCGTGTTACTTACCTCGTACAAGCGCTTAACAGCTCAGGTTCATATCGACTCTGTCGTGTCTCGAATTCCCTAGTTTTTGACAATATAAATTCACATCAATTTTCCATTCATTATATTAATGAATATATGTTTATGGTATGCTTATGAGCATTAATGTTCTTACTTCCTTCTCTAAATTCCTTTCTTCTTTTACTTAACCCCAATCACCATTAATGGACTAATCAAGTTTGTTTAGCTGTTCTGTAATGTCCCAAACAAACAAATCATCTTATCCATCCTAATTCCTACCTTTTCCTTTTCAAAAACCTAACCAACTATCTACTTTTCCTTCCACCGCTCTCATCAAACATTACCCAATTAAATTGCCATGCAAAATACTGTCAATGAACTCCAAGGAAGCTTACCTAAGTAACGAAACTCGGAAATGGAACTAGGGTTGGAAAACCCAAATTCGTCATTTTGACGTATCCTCGTTCAAACATTGATTTCACATACCTAAACCATGGATTAACACCAAAAATGGTTACTAATGGATAGTACACACGTTAAGCTTTCAAACGAGCTATATTTTGCTCAAATCAGAGCTTAAACGAATGAATTATATGATCAGAAAGTTAGGTCATAAGGAAAAAAGGGATTTACAAGATGTTACTCAAGAAATCTTATTGGATTACGAGCACATATCGATCCTAGAACTCCCAAACACCGAGATTCCACGAAGAAAGACATTAGTTTAGGGTTTTGGAACTTTAAAAGGTGATTTGGAAAAGGAAAACGTGAATGAGGAGTGAGGAAGAGAGAAGGGAGCAAGGCTTTATATATAAGGGTTCGATTTTAGACAATATTGCCCTTGACTACAAATGGTTCCTTTTGCCTACGTATTTCTCCTTTCCGATCGACTTAGCTTTCATATATCCATTTCATACGACTCATACTCTCAACATATCACGAATGCAATTCAACCTAACCAAAACACAATCAAAGACACATAATTTCCATATTCCCTTTTGGAATCCTTTCTATAACATTCATGACCAAATCATATTATTCATAACAAAATCAAGAACATATAATTCATCATTCCTTTTCATAACCCTTTCCAACTCAATTACGTCTCATACAATCCACCAAGTCTCCTCAAAATCAAACATTTATAGAGTCTACATACTCATTTTTCATTCAAGAACATCAACAACATATTACCATCATTCCAAAACCAATCAACATCCAAATCTCCATACCTAACACAACTGCACATAAAATCATACGACACATACTCATTACATGAAACTCATACAATAACACATATATATGGCTAAATCACAAGTCAAACGCATATCACACTAGATATCTAGATACATTCATTTCCAAACAATAGATATCATGTATGCAAATGAATGCAATGAGATGCTAATGCATTTCCACACAACATGCCCCAAGGTCTCACAATAATCCACAAACTAGAGAGCCTTCATCCTCTCTTTTAACTCAAGAGATCTCTCTCTCATTTCATTTCATTTGGGCTAATCCCCCTTTTTATTCATATGAAAGAACAACTCACCTTCTGGGGAAGAACATCTCGCATTCCCATTCACAAGTCAAGCTCTCACTTTCTTTTTCCTTGGGCATAGTCTGACATCGAGCTCTTGCTCGGTATAAAATCTCATTAGGGATAAATCCCTCTTTAAATCAACAAACAAGAGCAATGCTCTTTTGTTCACTATTGGGCTAATCCCCCATTTTGTCATACAGAAGAACAACCCACCTTCTGAGGAAGAACATCTTGCCTTCCCTTTACCGCCTCAAACATGAACATATAATCGTGCCCATGCAAATGCTAATAATGATGT
Organism: Breynia disticha f. nivosa; assembly: GCA_948193385.1. Lineage (NCBI taxonomy): Eukaryota > Viridiplantae > Streptophyta > Magnoliopsida > Malpighiales > Phyllanthaceae > Breynia > Breynia disticha. The sequence goes on along the minus strand of CANYCX011041725.1, from coordinate 20,790 downwards.
GAATGAATGCTAAATATGCATTTCCAAATTTCATATCACAATTCCAAAATATCACGCATATATGAATGCTCCACATATTACCCTCATGAGTTCATCATATTAACCATAAAATGCCCTGAGGCCATATTTTTATGATTCATCAACACTTTTCACAAAGAGTTTAACACTCACATGAACCATTTGCATTATAACTCATCGTATCACAAACTCATAATTATGTGACCACACATACCATACACGGCCAACTCGTGGCCCAAGCCAACACAACATCATCACAACCCATACAAGTCCACCACCATATCCATAATAAATTTCTCATAATGGGTATATGGTTATTCAAACCAACATGATCATATATTTAAACATTCTAAGCAAACTAACACATTTGCAGTGATTAATTCTTAAATCACTTCAATTCATGCATCAATTTATATATCCTTCTCAAATACCATTCATATTTCAACTCATCACAACATACTATCAATCATTCATTTTCATTTCACCACATAATTCATAAACACATCTCTTTCTATAATTTGCTTACCTTAAGGCAAACTCACAATACATTCAATTCATTAATAAAACATTTTCCTAGAACCTTACCATCATTAATTACCAAACAAAATATGTCAAACACAATTCCCACAAATTCTAAGAAATCCATATCAAAACATTCAAGGATTCAAGTTCTTGATTAACACAATTCCACTACAATTTTAAAAATAAAGCATTAATCAAACATGCTTAACCACACCGAGGTAAAACCTACAATGGTAAGCGTTAAAAGTGCACTTACCTTAAACTCTACGAATCGGCTCGTCGCTCAATTACCAATTCGGGTTCCGATTGTCACCTCCTACACAAATCATGACACATTTCACATCGTATACAATATTCTAGTCTTAATTTCTCATTTACTTAACCAATTTCTCAACATCCCTAATATTTCCAAAACCTTAAACTCCTCAATCCCCCACAAATCTTTAGATTTTCTATTAAATGTCTGTACATTTATTGAAAACCCAACAAAACCCTACCAATTTCATCACATTTCATATGAATTTCAGCTTAGGTTAGAGTAATTTACCTTTCTTCTACTTTGTAGAGAATCAGATGGAAGGATTGATCTATTATTTTGTTACTGAAATCCACAAGTTTATAGGATGTTTTAGTGTTTGGGAGACCTTAGGATGGTGTTTTAGGGTTGGGAGGGTCTTTGAGAAGGTTTGGGAGTGTTTCCTCCTAGTTTTGGCTTTTTTTGCCCTTTTAATGAAGAGTCCAGACTTCCAATAACATAGGTTTTGGAAAATTAACGTACCTTTGTCAACATACGCTATTTTGGGAAGTTTTGAAAGAATAACGTATGTTATTCTCACCATTAACGTACGTTAATCATCAACTTGTAAGAATAATGTACGTTATTCACAAAATAATGTACGTTATTCACAAAATAAAGTACGTTACTCACAAAATAAAGTACTTTACTCAGCAAATTTCTGGTCTACTTTCTGTTTCTGACTCTCTTTCAATCCTAGACCTATATATGCATACATATACATTCTTCTCACTTAATTTAAACATTATTCCAACATTAAATGGACATTTTGGGGCGTTACAGGATGACATGTTGAAATCTTATGTTTTGGAGTTTAAGGGCTGATGGGATGAACATCTTCTACTGGTTGAGTTCTCCTACAATAATAGTTACCACTCTCGCATTGATATGGCTCCTTACGAAGCGCTTTATGGGAGGAAATGTTAGAGTCCCATCTATTGGGATATAGAAGGGTTGAGACAGTTGGATGGACCAGAGTTGGCACAACAAACTGTAGAGAAGATTGAAGTAGTGAAGAAGTGCATGAAAGAAATGCAAGATTGCTAGAGAAGCTACTATGATAAGCACCATCGAATGAAGACCTATGAAGTGGGGGGAGAGTATTCCTGTGAGTGTCCCCATAGAGGAGATATGGAAATTTTGATAAGAGCAAGAAGTTGAGCCTGAGATATATCAGACCATATGAGATCACGGAGAAGGTAAGGTCTCTAGCCTATTGATTGAGACTATATGTAGAGTTAGCAGGGTTACATGGCATTTTCCACATCTCAATGCTTAGACGGTATCATTCTAATCCCATCCATCTTATACCCCTACCTGTGTTGGAGATTGTGGATGGTTTGTCTTACAAAGAGGATTCAGTGGAGATACTTGAAAGGCAAGTGTGTCAGTTAAGAAATTGTAAGATTCTAATGGTTAAAATGAAATGGAGTTTTCACTCCCCTCGAGAAGCTACATAGGAGGTCGAGCGAGAAATGAGAGCACGTTACCCATAATTGTTTCCCAAAAAGCAGCAGAGTGATAGAGGTATGCCTTATTCTGTTAACTTTATTAAATGTTAGCTGGGAAAAAAGGTATAAGTTAGGAACCTATACAAATTTTGATGATAAATTTTTATAAAGAGGGGAGAGTTGTAATGCTCTAGAATTTAAGTCTCTAAAATATAAGAAAAATAAGCCTTGACAGTGCTAATAGGGATAGAGATCCTGAGAAGTGATAGATAGAAGAAATCGTTCAAGAAAATGAAGAAGTACATAAACTAAATGAATAACGTATGTTATTCATTAAAATAGTGTACGTTATTCTGGTAAAATTCCTGGAATAATATGGGTTGGATAACCTACATTAATTTCTTAAAACCTAAGTTATTGAGCTCGGGACAGGTCATTAAAAAGAGGGAAAAAAGAACTCCAAGGCCACCACTAAACAACAAAACCTCTATTTATCCCAAAATCATCATCCCAACTCTTTAGAAACCCTCATCTAACCTATCATTCCTTAAATTACAACCCATAACAGAAACCCTTCAAATTCCTCTTCTTCAAGAGAGCTAGGGTTTAGGGAAACTCTATCTTGAGGAAAGTCTCCCACACTAAACCAAGTTAGACATGAAAATGATGAAATTAAGAGTGTAGATTAGAATGATAGAAGAGTATTCTTACACTAGATGAAATAAAGTATGTGTAGGATGGTATAGAGAAGAGAGATTTGGGTTATGGAGAGAGAGACAAGAAAGGGAAAAATGAATGAGTTAGGGTTTTTAGAGAAAGGGGAAATTGATGGGTAGAAACTAAATAGGAGCTTACGATTTATAGTTATTGAATTATTGATGGAATGGCTATCATTTAATAATAAATGTAGGAATTGGAGCCGCAAAGGAGTCATAGCGACCGTCGGACGAGCTTGCCTAGATTGGAGGTAAGTGCATGGATCGTCACTAACTTATTCATATCTAGTCTTTGCTTAGTTAACTATGTTGGCTTAAGTACATAATTTAATATGCAACCATAAATTGCCGTATGGTATGGATTGTTTGTGTATGGTGTGTGTGTGCTTATGTGTGAAGGAAAGACCGTTTTTTTTGTGTAGTGTGCTATATGTTTTAAGGTGCTTGATTGATGTGTTTTGTTGTGGTTACATGGAATGAAGTGCTTTCTTTTACTTTGGTATGCTATGAAAATGTATCGAGAGAATGAATGCATGGTATGCTTGGTAATGTGAACTAGGTGTTGCGAAAAGGTGTATATTATATATTTTCATTCATGATATTTATGCTTGTGGCATAATTCCATGCAAGAGTTGATAGAAGAGCATGGGAGTGAGAGGCCAAATAAGTGCCGGTTTGAGAATGTAGTAAGAAAAGTGTAGGTCGCCCTTAGTTGGACAATGAAAAAATGAAATTACAATGTGAGACTGAGTGATTCTAAACACATATACTGCAGATGAGAGAGTGCATCATGTAAGACTAGTGATTCTAAGCTCATCGATGCTCTATTGATCAGCTATGTAACAATGGAAATGTAAGACTGAGTGATTCTAAGCACATGTGTCATGACTGGAGGGTGTCATGTGAGACTGAGCGATTCTAAGTGCATATACCTAGAATGATAAGATGTCACGTGAGACTGAGTGATTCTAAGCACATAGGAACCAGTTGATCAATGAGAGAAGGAGGGGCAATGTGAGACTAAGAGATTCTAAGTACATGTGCCCTGGATAGAAAGGTGTCATACGAGACTGAGTGATTCTAAACATATAGACACCGGTTGAACAACCAAGGAAATGAAAGAGGATCCTCAAGACGAGAGAAAGAGCATATTAGTGAGAAAGAATGAAAGAGGCATGCCATTTACATGATGCATCTATATGGTTGATACTTGTGTTGTGTTGTGTATGAAGAATGAATGTCAAGGGTGATATGTTTATGTGTGGTACATGATAAGTGTGTGGAATGGTTAAATGTGATTTTATGTTGGAATTGTGATCCTATATGGATGAGGTATAATGGTTGGCAGGTGGTTGAAAGTGTAGATAAAGAGGTTTAAGGGTGTGTTTGAAGATATGGGTTATGTATTGGATGATGTTAGTGACTATGTGAAATGTATAATGGTTGAGTGTGTTTTGTATGCTTAAATTAGGGTCTCTGTAGTTGGATAACATAGGTTATGATTTTTTTAACTACGTGCAGTCATCAACCACCCCATGCTGATTTCTAAAGTGTTGGTAGGAAAAATGGAATTGGTTAACGTATGTTAGTGTCCATACTTGTTGGTTTAAGGGTGATCAACATTAAGTCTCTAACGTAGTTTTGATAATGTGCTAACTGGTTAAAGTGATAAATATTGATTTGTAGGCAAAAACAATTGTTTAGAACATAGTAACTACGTTATTCTTAAATCTTAACGTGCACTATTCATAGAAGAGCCCAGTTTTCCAGCAGCATGAGTAACATACGTTAGGGTTAGCCAAAAAGCTTCTGTTTCTCATTGGAAGTCACTGGAAATGGAACAAATAAGCAATCAGTCTGTCAAATGTTTTGGGTAATGTACATTACTGGAGCTAAACATACGTTACTGACTCTGACACAACATTAAATGCATGAGCATTTCAAACTCAAATGGCTAGTTTATTTGTCTAATGACCATAAACACAAGAGATATGTATAAATAACTACTGGAAACACTTCAATTACTTTAGAAACATAAAAGACTAACTTGTGAACAAGATTTAGAGTATTTTGGTAAACATTTGTGCAAAAACCAAAGAAGAATATTTAAAGCTTGAGAGAAGCATATTATGATTGGTTAGAAGTGCTTATGAGTGTTTATTTGTTGAGGTTAGAATTATGATAGTGTGATAATCAAAAGTGATCAGTTTAATAGAGTTCTCACTTAGCATAAAAGTGATTTGTAATAGAAAGAAATTAGTGGAAGTTTGAAAATCCTTAGTGGAAGTACTAAGGTATTGGAGTAGGCAAGGTTGTGGCGAACCACTCTAAATTCTCGTGTTATTTCTTCTTCCCTACCTCCTTACTTTATAATTTCGCATCAATTCTGCAAGATTAAAGAAAAGGGCACGATTGAAGATTCAACCCCCTTTCTATTGAATCCTACACCAGCTAGGAGTGGAGATTTTTTAATTTAACGAGACACTTTAAGATGTGAACAATGACATTGAATCAGTTTGAGAAGTTGACTTTGTTGAAAATGATGAAATAAATTTGGAGTGATTTCAAAGTTCACATCAGTATTGATAGAGCTTATGGATAGTTTTAAAGGCTTCATATTTAGGAACACATGGTTACTTTACAAATAGGTCATTCAATGATACTCATATCTATTCAATTTTAGTTTAGATTCAAACAAAATTGCTAAGCAACTTCTTATTTATGTCAAGGGTTGTAAAAAAGACTTACCAAAGAAGTAGCTCCTACTATGGACCTAAAGGTATTCAAGAGATAAAGAATAAATGTCTTGTTGATAATGAGTTTAGTAAATTTTGGAGAGCAAGAGAATTAGTTTCTAGCAAAGTTTTAGAGAATAAAATATCATGATAGATTAATGTACCAACATATATTAACTTGCTGGAACAATCTACTCTAGGGTCACTTGAATTAAAACACTGGCTAACAGGCATGCTCATAAATGTTTATTTATGTTCATTTTTGTTAATAAATATAAATGTTAATTGTTGTTTGCATTTTTTCATACAGGTTCTTAAAAAAGGAACTTAATTTAATCAAATGAATTTTCTCCGGTATCAATGTTCATTGTCGTACATATGTGTTACTTATAATTTGTTATCACATATAATTATGGTTTACTATAGGTCCTTCATATATTCCTTCATTGCATTGCACACTTCGGTAGAATGATATAAATTCTATAGACCGCAAGTTGTTGTCGATAGGAAATATTTTATGATTGTTTATTGGGGATTCTTTTAGCAGCGTGCACATCCAATCTAGTAGAGGAATGCTTCCACTAACTTTTGATATAGTTGACTCAAAAAACAATGGAGCATGCAATTAGTGTTTTTGAATACTTTAGAGATGTGTATGGTTACAAAGAAGGAATGTGTTCTGTATCAGACTAGGTAGAAAACATATCATATGGTATTGATTAAGTATATCTAAAGTCTTGTCACTATTACTACATATACCACTTAGAAAATAAACTAAAAAAGAAATGCAAAAAGAGCCACCAAGAATTACACAAATAGTTTTTTAAGGAAACCAAAGCATAACCATAGAAGAATTTGATGAGTGCATCTTAGAGTTAATGAAACTCAACACAACAATGGTAATACATGTAACAATAAAAGTATCAGTTGAAAATGGGCAGCTTTGTTCTATAAGCACTACAGCATGATAATGGCAATACATATAGCATTAGTCTTTCCCATATCAACATGTACATAATAAAATATTCTCAATGACATCAAGAACACTGTAGTAAAAGTTCCTCCAAGAAAACCAAAAGTTGGTAAAGCTAAAAAGAATCGTTATAGACTAGCTGAAATTTGAAAAAGGAAAACAAATGCAGTTGATGGAAAAAAAAGAAACCATCACAAATGCATGTTTACAAATATACCTGCATAAATTAATGTCACATAAGTTTATATTTGTTTATTCTTTTTTTAGTAATGAAAATGAAATTTAATTAAACATGTTTATGAATGTTTATGTGCATTCAAATAATAGTTGGATCATCGATTAAAGGAAATGAACAAAAAAACATGTTTGAATATTAACAAAGATATTCATATAGAATAAAGTTAGATTTTAACAAAAAAATCAAAAAATGATAAACGCTCTGACGTGTATGTTTTAGTACACAAATGTTATGATTTTAAAGCGTAAATTGAGCGTTTATCACTTGAAATAGTCTATTTATCTCTTGTTTAATGCTTCGCAGGTTAGGAATCAACTTTGGATGACTTTTGAACAAAAAAATGACTAGAACGGACGAATTCGGGCAAGTCTGGAACACTACACGGTCTCAAGCAACCTACACGGTTCAGACCGTGTAAAATCGGCCTTCTCCGTGAAGCACGATAGTACAACTACAAGGAATCACTGGGATTACACGGACAAGTCCGTGTAACTTATGCCTTACCTGTGTACCATACGAGGCTTTATACGGGAGACTGTTGAGTTGTTTTTTGACTGAGATTTAGTTATGAATTATTGTTGCTTTTGTTAATTGCTTGACGACCGCTTGTGACTGACATATTGATTCGTATAGGGCTAATCGAGAGATCGAATATACGATAGATCACTCATAACTAAAAGGAGTTGAACGTAAATCTAGAGATAGATCGACGTAAATCCTCCGGATTAAGGTCAAACTTAATAGAGTAATTCATAGAACATTAATGCGGTGTTAGTTAATTTAATTTAGAAAGAGATTTCGGGTTAAGTTAATTAATGTTAGACGTTAATTACCTCGAGTGAGGGATTGATATATTTTAGGAATCGCCACGGTCTAGTCACAAACTTTACACTAATTCTAATTTCAATTGATGGTTAAACAACTTTAGGGATTCGAAATCTAAGTGTTGCCTTAGTCAATTGGTTTTAATCTCATCATTTTCTGTTATTGCTCATTTGATTTATAGTTGAATTAGTAGTTAATTAATTAATCAATTTCCATTACATTTGGTAGGCTAGACAATAATAAATAGTGAGTAGCTAGTAGTCTGTCTCTGTGGGATCGAAACTTGGGGGCTCTTAAAGCAATTTACTGCACCGATAGGTACACTTGCCTTTTGGTAACGTAGGGTAGACGACCATCAGTTGTGGATTGTTTGTGTTAGTTTGAGGAAGATGATTGGATACATGTGGATTGAGATACTTGGTGTTAGGCATGTTTGCCGTGATGATAATTGTGTAATTCATGTGTTATTATTAATGATAAGGTACATGTCTGTATGAGGAAAGGATGAATAAATTTTGTGTGTTTGATGGGCGGTAGGCTGACACGGTCCTCGTGCTGATCTACACGACCTCGTGCCGGGCTACTGTAACTCCAGCAATCTTAATGTTGTCCAACACGGGTTCGTACTGCAAAGCACCGTAACTCTGCATATCAGCACAGTATCTGTGCTGACACACATGGCCCATACTAAACAGTTGTGAACTTCATTGTGTGATTATTATAATCTAGTTTCTCATCACTTATGATAAATTGATTATTAATGGATGGGAAATGATGTTTAGAATAATGAATGATTTTGAATTGTGAAATATGAAATGTTGTGGATATGTGAATAATGTTGAGGGCGAATGACGTTGTGCATGATTATTCCCTTGGTGATTTGAAAATAAGTAAATTGTAGATTGTGAGGTTATGTGATAGATTAAGTTGGTGTAAATGTTAAAATGAATATCTTATGTATGAATTAATGACTTTGAAAATGATGAAAAGAGTTTGTGTATGATTAATATGCAAATTATGTGATTGTGATTGGGTGGTAATAAATGTATGAATGCGTAAAGATATTAGATTAATGTTGATTGAATGGATTTACTTGTAAAATTGATGCATGCAAATAATGGAACGGATTTAGGGAAAATTGAATAACTTGAATGACACTTAGTAAAGAAGAAAGCATTACAATTAGTTTAGGGAAATAAATTAATTGTGTGTGCTTGAATATACGATTGCATTGAGCTAGATTGGTTTAGATAGTGGCGTGGCATATTCACTCACTGAGTTTTAATACTCGTATTTGTTTGCATACAAATGTATTATGCATGCAGGATTGAAAGGATTCCCACGAGCGAGGTCGACGGAGTACATTTGGTAAAAATGAATTGAATTGTAAAGGATTTTGGGATAGCTTGTTTTACTTAATGCATTGTATTTTATTCAATGCTTTGTATTTTTAGAAATCCACATTTATACATTCATTGAGTATTAGACTCTCTTATCTAAAAAAATGTATTCACGTTTTAAAATTAATTGAAAATAATTAAAATTTAATTTTGGGCGTCACACAAAGAGTTTTTCAAATAGAAGGAATTAAAAGATAAAGCTTCTGGAGCTTAGTCTTTATCGTTAATAGTATATTTTTGTTTTTTTATTTGTTCTTTAATGTTTTTTTATCGATTTTAATTGTTTTTACCAATTTGTTTTTGTGCGTTTTTTAGTCTTTTTGATTTTTGATTTTGCTCTTTCAAATTTTTTTTAGTTTCAATTAGGTATTTGATTGTTATATTTGTAATTTTGGCTTCTTATCTGCAAGTTGTGTGTTGCTTTGTTCGTTTGAACTTTGTTGAATTATTTGTTGTATTCTTTATTAGAGATTTGTGGTTGTTTATGAAGTAATATGTGTATTCTTACATTTGTTTTTCATATTCAGTTAAATGATCAATTTTGTACTTATTTGAACAATATGCAGGTTGTTTTATTTTTAACTAAATTGTTGTGTGATTAATTAAATTATACTTTGTCGATCTTTTTTGAACTAATTTATTTTTAAATTTGAAAATTTGTTTAGCTGATCAAATTTATAATTATTTGATCAAATTTTTACCTTTTTTAACTTTTTTTTGGAACTCATCTGTTCTCTAATTTGAAAATTTATTCAACTAATGAAATTTGTACTTATTTGATCAGATTTATATCTTTTTGAATTTTTTTGAACTAATGTATGCAGACTTTGAATTTTTTTAATATTCTTTAACCTTTGTTTCTTTTTTTGTCTAACTGATTAAATTTATATTTTTTTTAACATTATACAAGATGTTGAATATGTTTTCTCGTGAAAGGACTATTTTTAACATATTATGCAGGATGCAGGGTTGAACATGATTAATCAAAATTGGACATAAGTGATCTAATTTAAACATTTCTTAAAAGAATTTTAAAAAAAACATTAGTGATTATTTTATCAACAATTTTTAACTAATACAGACTAAATTAAACTTTTTTTTATAGATGGTATAAAAATAAATTAGAATCAATACAAATTAAAAAATTAATATCAATTTTTTCGAACTTGTGAACTTATTTAAACTTTTTTGAATTTGATTGAACAAATTAAGTTAAAAGATGAATAAAATGAAAGAAAAGAGAAAAATAGAGAGAAAAATAAGAAGATAAAATCTGTAAGATTAAAAAAATAAAGAAAAAAACTTGAAAGAGATATAAAAGGAGTTATAAAAATGTAAAAGAGATAAAAGAGGATTTAAGAGAAAGATTAGAGGAGAAAAACTGAATTATATTTTTATGATTTTTTTTATCTTTATTAATAAATCTGAGCATTAAATTAATCATATTAAAAAATATATATATTTAAAATAAATTTATGATGCAATTTTTATAAAAATTAAACCATAATAGTGTAAAAGTATAACAAACCCTTTCTTTTGATTTGACACACGATTTCTTCTTCCTCTCACACACCTCTCATTCTCTCTCTCTCTCTTATTATTAGCCTAATCTACACCCACACACTCTCATCTTTTACTAACACACTAATTTGTTTTTATTTCCTTAACCTTAAGACTACACACCACACATAGTCCATTTTCCTTTTCTCTTAAATGACATCCTTCATATCTATTTCTTCTTTTATTTTTATCATAGAATCCCAACTCCAAAACATTCTTCTCTTTTGTTCTCTTGAAATCAGCACCCTTATCTCTCTTTTCACTCATGACATTATCTTCTCCTTTTGCAGTCACTCAATTATTTTTGTTTAGTAACCTAAAAATAAACCCCAACAACCAAGGCCTTCCTTTCTTTATAATACTTCTTCGAACAACTAAAAGCAAGGAAAAATAAGAGTTTAAAGCAATATAGTAAATGAAAGAAGAGAGGTTATACCTTTAGAGGAATGATTTGAATTCAGATAAGGTTTTGGTTTGAGTTTTTTTCGTTTAATTGTTTTCTTTAATGTAGGCTAATGGACTTCTTATTGCAGGTTTGAAGCTCAAAAGTTAGGGGAACAACTCTCCTAATAATTTTGCTGATTGTTTGTGTTAATATGTTGTTGTTGTTGTTGTTGATTTAGTATCTGGGGTGTTTACGGATGAAGTTTAGTTAAGGATCTCTTTTTCTGTCGAATTGGTTCTTTCTCTGTATTCATCTGTATGTGTTCGTTTGTTGTCTCTTCTGTCCTCTTTTTACTATTGCTAGATGGCTCTTTATAACCCTATAATCTTAGGCCTATCAGATTAGTTAGTATTAATTAAAGGATAACTTAAGATTTTTACTTGTTTGCATTTATGGTAAAATGAATATGGGTGGATTATGGTAAAAAATTAATAAGTCGCCAAAATGATTGCGATTGATATATTTGAAGTTATATTTTAAATGAATTAATTAAAATTTGTTTTAATATGACCAAAAAATAAATTAATTAACTTATTATTTTAAAATATTTATATAAAATTATTCACACACACACACACATATATATATATGTTTAAAATATAGTTATAATGCCATGAAATTGCAATGTATCCACCTGATGAAGAGAAGATAATGTTCATCACTAATAAGGGCACATATTGTTACCGTGTCATGCCATTTATTTTAAAGAAAGTTAGAGCAACATATCAACGAATGATGAATAAGGTCTTTAAAGACTTGTTAGGAAATACAATGAAAGCGTAAATGGATGATAATATTATTAAGAGTAAGAAGGAAGAATCTCATGCAGAAAAGTACTACAATATTTGACACAATGAGAAATTATAATGTGAGACTTAATCCTATAAGATATTCTTTTGGAGTATAATTAGAAAAATTTTAGGGGTATATGATTACCTAAAGAGAGATTGAGGCAAATCCTGAGAAGGTATGAGCTATACTTGACATGAAATCACTATCCTCAGTAAAAGAGATACAAAAGTTAACTGAAAGGCTTATTGCCTTGAACAAATTCTTATCTAAGTCTATAGAGAAGAGTCTCCCTTTTTTAAAACTTTGAGGGCGAGAAAGAAATTTGAATGGACTAATAAATGTGCTCAAGCATTTGAAGATTTTAAGAAATACCTAAAGGACATTCTGCTTCTAATAAGTCAAAGGAGGGTGAAAGATTATTGATGTAGTTAGGAGTTAGTGAATTTGCATTAAGTACATTATTACTAAGAAAATAAAATTCCACAGACAAACCAATTTACATTTTATTAAGGTGATGCAAAGCGCTAAACCAAGATATTCACATGTGGAGAAAGTCGCTTTAGCTTTGGCAATGGAGACTAGGAAATTAAGACCATAATTTCCAAAAACATTCTATTAATGTGCTCACTGATCAACCATTGAAACAGATACTGAAAAAACCTATTCTAAGTTTAATTCTTGCATCATATTGGAGGTTCTAAGTTTAATTCTTGGCAAAGTAGGTTTCTTTATGTTTTTTGATTCAGCCCCTATGAATGATTGGTGGCTTAGTCATTCAAAAAATGAAAAAGTAAGTAAAAATGAAGGTTGTTGGGATTTGAACCTTGGACTAATGATTTAAGTGTTACTTCAAGTGTTGCACGCTAACTGCCTGAACTAAGTATGCTTTCAAATTTATGACCACACTGAAGGAAAGAAAACCTTAAATTAATGTTGTTTTAATTTCTTTCCTCTCAACAAGTGTCTTCTTCCTCATAAACAAAATCATATGAATTTTTTACCCAAACAGCCACCGTGATTTGAACTGCAATCAGATGAATCACAATACTCTAAGAAAAAAAATTTCATGTTTGGTTAATTCTAAAATTTTTCTTAGAATAGGGTTCATCTCCTCCGACAATACTCAAAAAATTGCCTGACTTCTCAGCCTCAACCAACAACATCACCTGCAAACTAAAATAAAAAATACGAACACAAAAAAAAATACACTTTACTATAATCATACAAAAACATTAAAAAAGGAAAACTTAGAGGAGGTGACATAAGCGTGGAGAAAGAAGAAAAAATATGTAACATTAATTAAAGATATAAAGAGTTAGTTTTTTTTTGTCTAAAGTAAATAAATAAATTTTTTGAGTTAGTTTTAATATAACTCAAATTCAACATAACTTTAATATAGCTAAAATATCTCAAAGTTTATCTATTCGGATAACACATTCAACTTAATATTTAGTCTTCTATTTATTATTAATTAATTTTATCAGTTTATTTTAATAATTATTATTCAAAAAATCCTCAATATATATTTATCTTTTATGAACTTGTTAAATAAATCTTACAAATTTATATTATGATATTAATAACCTAATAATAATACTCTGAAAATAAAAAATTAAAATTTCACAACGAAATATTGTACTCTTATTTTCTGAAATATCTAAATATAAAAGTGGGGAGCAATTTATAGTACTTAAATATTGAGCTTATTTAGCCCAACCCAGTTAAAAATATGAAGACCTATATATTGAGCCCAAGTCTAATTTTATTAGAAGAATTTACAGTTGTGTCATCCATTTTTTATATAAATAGAAGGCTTCATCACATTTCTGATGGGCATACTCTACAATAACTAAACACTTGATACTTTGCAGAAATTGATATTGACGTGAGTGTCAGAGTATAATTGGGGGATCAAACTTTCGACCTCTGATCTTCATTTCTTCTGCAACAAACGTGTGAGACTCAAAATTATTGTTGTTTTGAGAAATATCAATATCCAAAATTATAATTTTAGTATATTAGAAAGTATAAATATCATAAGTTAAAACAAATATTATTAAAACTAAAAATAGGACAGATTGAAAAGATTGAACTGAAATTTTTATCTCTTTTCAACCCTCCAAATCGACCAATCAAACCATTAGAAGTCGTATAGTTTAGTTTTGTCTACAAGAAATGATTTGTTTGATTTGGTTTATGAATTTTTTTAATCTGCCACAATTGGTTTAATCTGAAAAACACCTCCCAACCCGACCAAACCGACCACTATTCACCCCTAATATATATGAGCATAATGTATGCATTATATTTTTCTATAATAAAGACACATAAAATAACCACAATCTCTCAAACTACATCACGATGCTAAAAATCACACTTAGTCATATATGTACTTCTTAATTTGCTCCACACATTGTTAAAAACACTAATTTTTGTTTTGTTATTTTGGTTAGGATGGAAGGTTTAACAGAACCCAAGAACACAAAAATACAATGGCCACCCTTTAAAGGGGCTTGATAATCCTAGGGACAGAGACTCCCACTATATATTCGAGCAGGGTCTACTTTAGTTCTTTCGAAGAATCATCTAGAAAACATACTCCTGAAGGTTGGTTGAGGCCCAAATTTGCTAATTTGTCCGCACATCTATTACCTTCCCAGAACGTATGCTGGAACCGCACTGTCCACTCTCTTGCTAACAAATTCTTATAGCAAGTAATAATTAGAGCTTATGGATGACAATCCTGAATTGGATTTTCTATAAAGTAGATCAAACTCTTAGAGTCCAGAGTAGCAATGAGTCTTGTTATGCCCCTTTCCCATGCCATGTTCTGACCATAAAATAAGCCCTAGAGTTCGGCTTCCATGGAAGAAACATGTCCAAGATTACTAGTAAAATCGCACACCCAACTACCGGCTGGATTTTAAATTAGTATGCCACATGCCACTTGTTACCCCGCTTTAGAATCTTCATCTATGTTAAACATTTCCTAACTTGAAGGTGGAGGTACCCATCCAATGAAAATTTCCCTTGTTTCTGCTTTAGCACGTTCCTCTTGGGAATACACCTCGACAATATATTAAACTTGATGTCTGATGAACTCCATATTCAAGCTGACTTTTCCTTACTAAAACCAATAAGATTTTGAGCCTTCTATATCCACCAGTAAGTCACAATAAAAATTGAGTTTTGTGCGAGCCCCTGCCACACACACTTCGTTACCTGCATATTGGTTAAAACCCAAGAGTTCCAGTCTTACGAGAAAAAACTTGCTTAAAACTATCTGGAATCATTTGTTGCTAGGTATCAATGACAACACTACAATCCCTGAATAGGTGGTTTGGGGTCTCCTCTCCAAGCGCACACGATTGACATTTTTTCCACCAGGATTTCTCTATCCTTCAATAATGATTTTGTGAATACTCTATTATGTATCAACAACCATGCAAACAATCATTATCTCACCATGTTTTTTAGATTCCATACATACTTTCAGATAGTTCCCCTCGGATGTTGCTCATGCCTGTTCTCTAGAGAGCAAACTTGAAGCCAATACGCCGTTTTAACCGAGAGCAACCCCTTGCTGCTTGGTACCCATAACATTACATTTGGTTTCCTCATGGTCGAACCTGTTTAGCTGTTAGATTTAATAAAACCTACTAGGGTAGGAAAGTATTGAAATTCTCCCACTTCCATTGGTTGTTTTCCTATAAATCAACAACTCTCTTCTCTGTTAGGTGGTCAGGGATTGGTCTAATCATATAGTCCTTCAAAGCCCCTGCCTCCAAGCCATTTATCAGACCAAAATGAGGTATTTTTGCCATTAAACACCATCATGCCCAACCTTTTACCGATTAACTTTGCTTTTTACAAATCCCTTTCTATGAACTTGAGTTACGACTTGTCTATTGGTAGATTTTAAGATCAGTCTTGCCCTTAGCGTATTTATGGACTAATGCACTTTTGGAAAAGCTCTCCTCCTCTGTAATCATCCTCCAAGTCATTGAAATCTCCCATATTCCTTATACCAAGTCCCCCTTCTCTTTTTTGCTTGCTCACTATCTCTCACTTGACTTTATGCAATGCTCTCTTCTCCCTAGAGCTCCCTCAAAGAAATGATCTCTTACACTTGTCAAGTTTTTTCACAATGGTTTTTGGTAATAGAGCCATTTGCATAACATAAGAGGGAATAGTAGAGGACACAAACTTAATCAGTGTAGTCCTAACTGCTAAAGATAAGCAATTTACTTTCCATTCTTGTAATCTGTGTGGGACTTTTTCTAGCACCTAGTTATAAGTCTGCTTTATAACCCTTGATTGAATAGAGGGCACCCTAGGTAGTTCCCAAATCTGCTGGCCACCGAAATACCTAGGATCTCACTCAGCCCCTTAACATAGGATTGAGGCACAAATTTAGAGACTAACTTATTGGACTTTGTTAGGCTCACATTTTGGCCAGAGTCCATAAAAAAGGTATTGAGGCACTCTTTAATGAGAGTGGCTTGAGAAGACTCAGCTTTAGCGAACAAGATAATGTCATCTGTAAAACATAAGTGAGATAAAGACGGTCCACCCCGTGATACTTGGATTAGCTTCCACCTCCCTTCTTGAACCCTTTGATCTATAAGATGACCCAACCATTCCAGGCATAAGACAAAGATATATAGGGAAGAGGATCGCCCTGGTGTAAGCCTCTCATTAGAATAAACTCCTATGTAAATTCTCCATTCCAACATAGTTTGAAGGATGATGAAGTAATACACAACATGATCGTGCTAACCAACTTGTCTAGTAGTTGTAGCTTTCTTAGAGTATCCTTTATAAAAGTTCACTCTAATCTGTCATAAGCCTTTTTTTTAGATCCAGCTTTATCATCATTCCTTTACCTGTGCCTCTCCCTAATCAAAATGAATGTAGGACTTCCTAATAAATGAGAAAATTATTAAAAATAGTTTTTCTTCGGATGAAACTGTTCTAGCATGGAGACACCTTTAAAGGAAGCAAAGGTTTGAGCCTATTTACAATGGCCTTTATAATGGTCTTATAGGTCACATTACAAAAACTGATGGGTCTAAAGTGGATCACAGTCTCTGCGGTAGAAAACTTAGGAATTAGAACAAGCAGAGTGGCATTTAGTTCATTTGACATCCTTCCTTGATTTAAAGCTTGTAAAACAACTTGTATTAAGTCCTGACCCACTAGACCCCATAATCTATGATAGAAAACCAGTTGAAATCCATCGGGTCTCGGTGCTTTGTAAGGGCTCATGTAAAAAATAACCTTTCTCACTTCCGTTGGAGAGAATGGTTTCTCTAGACTGGTCACCTCCTGCTGTCCCCAAGGTGGAAAAGTTGCAGTGGTCAAAATGTGCTCCTAACCTTCCAAACCCGTGGTGAAAAGATTCTGGAAAAATTCCATAGCTATTTTCTCCATGCCCTCTTGATCTGAGATCCATGACCCATCCTCTCCTCTTAAGGCATTTATTCTATTCATCTATTGACAAACAATTGTAAGGGTATGGAATTATTTTATGTTCTGATCTCGTGCCTTGATCCAATTCTCCCTTGACTTTTGGAACCAAAGAGTTTCTTCCTCCTTTATAATTATCTACAATTCCTTCTTGAGTTTTCTCTCTAGTATAACAAGGTCCGACCTAAATTTCTTGTCCAGTGCTCTCTATATCCTAAAAATTCGAGCAATAAGTCTTTGTTTATTATAAAAAATGTTCCTGAACACATCCTTATTCGATTTTTGCAGTGCCACAGCCATCTCCCTTAACCTATGTACAAACCTATTCTTATATCTCTATGTTTTGGCAATAAACTCAATAAACCATGGGTGCTCAAACTATGCCCCTTGAAATCTGAAGGGTTTCTCCAAACCAGAATGTCGTTGACCCCAATCAAACTGAATAAGTAGTGGCAAATGGTTCGAAAAATTCTGGCCAAGTGCTTTACTGAAACCCCTGACCATGCGAAACTGCCCTCCAAGTTACATAACACTTTTCGAGTCTTCTCTAGATTCTAAAACTCGCATATGCTGGACAAGACCATGTAAAAGGGAGTCTGAATGACCTATATTAATAAGCCCTAGCTGGTGAATCCAATCTGCAAAGAAAACCTGATCCATTAATCTTCTCCCACCTTACTACATTCTGAGATTGAAGTTATAGCATTAAAGTCCCCTACCAATAGCCACTTCTCCCCTTGCCCAGGCTGAAGTTTTTTGATATTTTCCCAAAACTCCATACCTTCTCTTCCACTTAGATGACGGTAAATCGCAGTAAAGAAACCCTTTAACCCATCTGCATGCCTCACCTCAGTATGAATGAAGCAAGAGTTCTTCTGCATAAGCGACAATGAAAGCTTCTTTGTATTCTATAGAATCCAGATTCCTCTACTGAAACCCTCTGCCTCCTACCGACATTAACCAGTGAATAGGCTTCTCCACCTTCTGCTTCTTGGTATTCGAGGAAGCCGTATTAATTAATGCACTATCCCCATGAGGTATATCAACCTTGTCAAACTCTTACCCTTCTGTATGATCTGTATCCATTGGTATTAAATGCTTAAAGCTATTATCCATATGAATAGGGTGTTGTGTTAGTACCTTTTGCTGATGTTTAGTTGTCGCCCTTTGTCCAGCCCTTGTCCTCTAGGTAATCATTCCTGGACTAAAACCACAATCAAGGGGTTGTACTATGTCATCCAAGCAAGAAGACGACACTTCCACCTTGCATCCACCATATCCAAGTTTATCTTTTATTTCCTGGACTGATCTTTGTGTGCAGACTCTCTCTTCTTTTTGTCCATGTGCTTCGTAGCCTTTTGCCTCTCCACTCTCTTCAATTCCTGAACCTGATACACATGTCTCTGACCTATGGCCATAGGTGCCATAATTATAGAAAATGTATGCATTCCTTCATACTTTACTTGGTACCATTTAAAATCTAGGCAAAACTTAGCCACAAGGTGTTTATATCTACTTTGATAGGAACCAATACTAGATGCTATAGCAACGAGAACATCCTCCTAGTAGTACATCATCGAGAGTTCAGGGAAACGAATCTAGGCCAATGTTATGGCTATTGTATCATCCAATGGTAAAAAATATGGGGAACTGTGAGATAATGGCCCTGAATTATCCAAGGTCCATCCGATAAAACCTTATCTTGATCTGTTTAATTGTCAGACTTAAACAGGAAGTAGGCCAACCTGAGAGGCATGATCTTTATTTCTGCAGATGGTTTCCACAGCTCCCTAACCCTTTTCTTAAAAAGGACCCGCGCTGACATTTCTACCCAATGGCTTAACTATGAAGGCATCTCTCCAAGGACGCATAAGATAATCCTTCAGAGTTTGTGAGCATGTAAAAATAGGTAGCAGTGGGTTGCCCTTCACGTGTTGCAGAACCATCTTGTTCCTAACAAGCAAATTTTGAGCTCTCTAGGTGGGCTCTTTGGACCACTTAGGATGTCCCTGAAGGAAAGTAGCCTAAAATGGTGTGGTGGTTGATCAAGACCAGATGGTTTAGTCAGTTGAGGTGACTGATGTGTGGAGTTCGATTGTGTAGCTGTTATTGGACATGGAGGGGTTTATGGTTGCATGGCTTGGTTACTTGGACATTGTATGGGACTGCATGGAGTGGAGTTAAGATGGTTAGTAGATGGTAGGTCGGGAGGATCCCCTAAGAAGGGTTGAGTGTCAAGGACAAGAGTGGGGGCTGGGGAACAGCCAAGTGGAGGCATCCTTTTTTTCATTTTTAATCCAAGAGCTATTTCTTTACCTTAAAAACACTAATTTTTGTAACAGTTCCTAAAAACTTCATTCAATTCAATTATACTACAAAACCAAAAAAGTAATTAACTTTATTTTTCTTGCATTAATTTAACAAATTAACTTTATTTTTTCTTGCATTAATCCAATAAAAAAATAAAATACTTTTAAATATTAAAGAAAGAATCTTTGACAAAATTATAAGAGAAGTGACAAAATATTAAAGAAAGAATCTTTGACAAAATTATAAGAGAGCAAGCCAATGAGCACAGCTTGTGCTCTCAGTCCTGTCCATCGTGCTCTTCCACATGCCATGAATATTAAGCTGTGATTATATAATTTACTTCCATATAATTCCATTTACATAATCCAGAATTATTTTATTTTTCGGGGCGTTACAATTCTTCCCACTTAAGAAATTTTGTCCCCAAAATTTAATCTTAAGTTTATATCCTTGAATCACATAGATCCATATATCCTGAATTTTATATGTTTAAAAAGTAAAATTCATTTCCCATTCATTTTTATTCTCTTTCCATACTGTGCAGGAATTAAATACAGCCAACACGATGTCGTGTTTAGAGCACGAAGATGTACTCCTATAGGTCATCCAGCATGATATCAATTTTGCTAGAGTATGAGGGCATGCTCCTGCATTTCCCAGATAACACGATGTCGTGCCATAAAAAACATAGGACGTTTTGATGTTCTGATTTATAGAATTTAGCTTCTTTTTAGGGTCTCATTTCTATCATACATACATCTTATTGCTAGCATTTCGTATACTCAATCTGATACCATAAATACTTCATATATACACACTCTCTTCTAGCAATAACTTTTCATCATTTCCTATCCATCATCACCAAAGACAAGCTGTGACGCCAAAATCCTCAAAGTTCATTTTTAATTAAAGGTTGAAAACGCACAATATTTTTTTTTCTTTTTGAAACATTCAATCAACACAAGTTGTGTAAATGAGAGAAGATAGAAGAATGGTTTTCAATGCGTTAATAAAAATCATTTGTTCATCAGAGTTTAAATT
>CANYCX011041343.1:0-10523 GCA_948193385.1 Breynia disticha f. nivosa | reverse complement strand
TGTAGAGAGAGATTGGAACATGTAAGCATATATATAGTTTCGGTTGGATAATTTTACCCTCGACTCTAAATGTTACCTTCTTTTCGATTTTTCTCTCTCCCGATTGACCTAACCTTACCCGATTTTAACTCCACAATATATCCTACACTCTCCACTAATTATTAATTAAATCTTTCTGCGAAAAATTTTCTCACATATACTTATTAAATATTCAATTAAAATCTAAAAAAATAACGAAAAATGGAGGGCGTTACACATTATGTCTTCAACTTCTCTCTACAATTTTTTTAACCACACTTCTCTCTACTGTTTGAGTTTTAAGAGATGAAAAAAAGTACAGGATTCTCCAGTTTGTAAGTTGTAATTTTCACTTCGTATGATATGATTTTAATTTCTGCATAGCTCTTTTTCGTCAATAAGATTAGTTGCGAATTTTGAGGCATCATAAGGATTATTTGTATTTTTATATTCCACTACTTTGGTGCATTTAATAAATTATTTCAGTCAATTTTGTAGTAAACAAACATATTTTCTACTTATTGTCTATAATACGAATTAATATGATTATTGAAAAAAATAAATTATATATAGTGACTTCATAAACAGCCGAGAACATATTGACAATAAGTTAACATGTTGATTATAGTGGAGACAAATCTGTAAATTAGCATACTAATTTGAGAATTAGAATTTTACTATTGAAATTTTTATAATTTTTTGTCAATTTTGTGTCAATTTTGCTTGTGTACATAATTTGACGGTCATACATGTCGTTGATTTGAAATTAGGAATTTACTTTTTTTTTAATTTTTGTTAACTTTAGGTGAAATTATTGTCAACTTTTTTTATTTACTATATGTTAATAACAATAAAAATAAAAAAAATATAAATAAAGAGGAGTAACGATCCATGCACCTCTTACATGCTCAACAAACATTATACCATCTAAGCTACATCCCAAAAAAATGAAAATAAAGCTGCTTACATTATATTATTTTTATAATATAATATTTAAAGAAATAAAATCAAATTTTCTAACATACATCACCTATGTTTTGTTAACTACAAAAATTAAAATTTTAACATATTAATTTTATCGTTTTGAAGAAATAATATCATTTGAAAGAAATAAAATAAGATTTTCTATGTATACATTAATGTGTCTTTATCTGTGCTTTGTCTTGTCAAAAGAGTTGTTAAACAAACTGAATTTGCTTGTTCATCAATGATTTTATTTTATTATTTTTTTTTTTTTGAATATTTATTTTTTAAGGATCTACACAAAAGAAACAATACGTATTTACAGACATGCAAATCGGTTTGTAGAAACGATACTTCTTTGTAGACATGCAAATTGGTTGGTTCGTTCATTTTTTATTCCGGCAATTCTGACTCCAATTCGATGATTCAAGTTTTGTTTTCTATTAAACAAATCAAATTACCGGTTTACGGTTTCATAATTCATGAAACCAAACATGACTAATTCCAATTCTTATTCTGAAACCGACGATTTTAATTGCGATTAGTCAGCTTCAATTTAATTTTTTCACGAAATACTACTTGTAATAAGAAGAGTAATAATGAGCTGACTGATCTAATCAAGCACTTTTGAGTTAAATTAAAAATCCACACCGGAACAAATTGTGTGCAATTGGATCTCCCTTCAAAAAATAAAGGGAAAAGCCCAATTGAGAGGTAGTAAAATAAAGGGATTTTTACATGGATGATACTCCTATTGAAACCAATTCAAAAATAACACATTTGAAAGTTAATTTAATTAATTGGTATTCTTTTGAAAAAACATAGGAAGTGAAATTAAAAGAAGTTGGTATATTTAAAAATGAATGTTAAAATTGTATATCTTAATTAAAATGTGTGTCTCCATGTAATAATCCCTAAAATAAACCATTAACATACAAATGTATGTAATGTCAAAGCGTAGACATTTACAGACTACAGGGAGACCTGACCTTAACCCATAATACCTTTTATTCATACATACATACATACATGCATAAATGAGCATTTTGTAGCCTTCATCCAGACCATCCTCTCTGCGAGCCACAAGAAGAATGCGCGCTCAATATATCCAGCACCGCATTAAAATCTACAGGCTGTCCGCTTTCCTCCATTCTCTGAATGACGCTAACAATATGGTCCCCCCTGAACCCCATGCTTACAAACTTGTCAACAAGCTCCCCGTAAGGATGGTTGCGAATGTATTGAGGATTGCGGGCCATCATATTTGCACCACTCGGTGGTTGGGAACTTTGACTTGAAGGGGGGTATCCACCCTGTGGGAAGTGGGATTGTTGAGGTGGATGAAGAGGTCTTCCTTCGGAGTCGTACATCATGTATGAACTCCCTGGGGGCAGTGCAGGATGAGATCCAGAAGGAGCAGCATATCCATCACCTGGTTGAGCTCCAAAATTGCTCTTAATTTGCTGAGGTGGAGGTTGTTGTGGAACTGTCCTACCAGCTCCATATCCGTAAGGCATTGCATCAGCACGATTGGATAGAGGCTGAGGAACAGAGGAGTATGGGACTTGCATGGGCATGCTGTTGGGCAATGTCTCTGTTGGAGGTGGATTTGGGGGTTGGCCTGCAGGTTGTTGATAAGGAGGATAAACTGTCATTGAAGGATGTCTCATTTGTGGCTGAACACGGAGCTGTTGCGAAGGAGGTTGTACTTGCTGAGGTAATGGCTGGTGCCACTGCTGAGGATATTGAGCAAATTGTTGGCCAGGCTGAGCCTGTGGTGAGACCCTAGAATTGTCTTGTATTTGGGGTGCTCGGTATTGGGGATCTGGAGGCATATACTGGCCCTGAGGAAGTTGGGCTTGTGTTGGTTGAGTTGGAGGCAGATAATAGGGTTGCTGTTGAGCCACACTCGAGTGTGTGGCTTGAGGAGGTGGAGGAACTGGTGGTGGCTTTTGCTGTGGTGCTAATTGATGAGGCAGAGCAAGAGCTAACTGCTGATTATGCACTTCTGGATGATTGTCAGTTTTTTTCTGATCAGATGCAGGTACTGTTGCTTTTTCCTCACCTGACTGGGAATGGTTTGATGATGATGAATCCTTCTGCACAACCTGAAGCTTAGCCAATTCTTTCTGAGTGTCAGCAAGCTCTTGTTTGTCTCTCAGGATCTGCACAGACCTGTGAACCTGCAGATGTGAAAAACAAAAATAGCTTATATCATTGCTTTACATGGGCTGACAAAGTAACAAAAAAAACAGAAGATCAAATTGTGTAGGAAGCGAAAGTGTAGGATGCATTTCAGAACACTCCTAATAGAGCAAAGTTAGCAGAAGCATACCTGCTATCCCTTTAAAGGTCTCCAAAAAGAAATTTGAACAGTTAAGAGTTATAGATGCTAAATACACAAAGTATCAGTAAGCAAGCATCTTCTTTTTCTTCCTCCTCCTCCCCAAAACCTCCACTCCAACACACAAAATTTGTAATAAAAGGGGAAAAGTAGAAGTAGAGTAGTGGACTTAACCCAAATCACAAAGTAGCAGTATATTTATAGCTCACACATCACAGCATGCACAAAGCCAAAACACACATAATTGCCAAGTATTTAAGCTCTAGTAACACTAACAAATGAAATGGCAGAAACAAACAAAAATTACAAATATGCAGCCTAAATTAATAATTCATAGATTATAGATCATACGACAGTACAAAGTAGGTTCTAATTGTTGTGAACTTGTGGAGAGCTAAAGAAAGTAGATCAAACAGGAATAAAATTAGTTTTAATTCTCCAAAACAGTCAAAAACTTTGGTGGTAGATATCAAATAAAATCAAATGGGATGGTCATAGGAAAACACCTTGGCATAACATCCTAAAATCGAATGACTAGTTAGCACATCTCAAGAAGGTAAGACCAATCGTACTCTTTATAATTAATGTATAACTGGCAGCCTGGCAGGTATAATTGACGATTTTCAAATATATAGAATGAAAATTTTACAGTACTCTAATCATACTCTTTAAATCACATTATCTAACACATAAAATAATTATGATTGAAATAAATAATTTAAAAGTGTGAAGAAGGAAAAGATAAAGTCGTCGATTTAATTAATAACAAAAAGCACACAGAGGATTTTGGCTATCTATTTCTAACTAGTTAACTCCACTCTCTTTTTTATTTTTGAAAATAAAAAGAAAGGTAAAGAGAAAACTATAACAAATTTTGTTCACTTGCTTCTTTATAATAACAAAAAAAAAAGTGATTTTTTTAATAATCCATTGAAGATGCTCTAAGCAGACGAATGAAAGAAGAAATAGAAGCAGATTCAACCCCCACGTGCAATAAAAAATATAATTGACAATCTTGGCCAAATTATGTACATAGAAAGATGCTTTAGGTGAACTTTTTGTTTGACACCTATTAGCCTCCAAGCAAAGAGCAACAAAACCTAACATGCAACTATAAGTGAAATGTCTGTATAGATGCCTGGTTATTCACATAGTAATTGCCAAGAAAAATAGTTATTGGACAATGGCCAGCTAGGAATTCTTCATGTGAGTTTATAGCCATATTTTTGTTCTTCTAAATGTCAAACAAGTGTTCCCGTTGCGTAAATGACTCTAAATAATTAAACATACACAGATAGTTTCATTTCTAGAAATACTAACTAAACCACAAGTAAAACAAAAAACTAAATGCATTTGTCGAGCAAGAGAAGTTAATCATTTTCATCTTTGATTGACTTAATATTTAATAATTGCAACTCACATCTTGAAGATGTTTCTCCACAGATTTGAGTTTTGCATCTGCTTCACCATGGTCTCGAACTAGATCAGATCTCATTTCTCCAATTGATTTGTCAAGATTGTAGCAGTATAACTCTAACTGGGAAAGTCTTGAACTAATTCCCTCGAGGAAGCGCATGACATTGTCCGTATGCTTCTTCATGCTCTTCTCAACAATAGCAACCACGTCTTGACTGAAAGCATCCTCTGGTTGACTATAGGAACTGGCAGGAAACGCAGATGACCTTGACATTCTAGTTTTCTGAAAATCCTGCTTAGCAGCACATCTTGGTCATAGATTTACAATAATTCAATGGATGCTAATCTATGCACTACAAGCTTGCACAATGTCACGTTCTGAATTAACATAAAACAAAACAAAGCTCAATAAAAGAAGCAAATATAAATTCAGGTTTTCAGTATATATATAGTTTGCGTAGAAATCAAGTGACTAAATATAGCTCATTTGAGATTACTTAACAAAGAGTAAAGAAAAGGTAGTGTTGTGACAGCTGATTAAATGTTGCTAATCCTCCTAAATATAACATTTCAGTTCACAACTATTCAATAAATATTCTTCGCATCAAAAGCACAACTAATAACAGACCCAAGAGCACGAAAAAGGAAGACGACGACTCTGGCAGATTGTGCCACATCATTTCCGACAAACAAAACCCACTTGAACCAAATAAAAAACCTGAGTCTCAAATTCTTAAGAAATTCTGAGTAAAGTATGTAAGCATCCGTTTCCCCATCAAATATTTCTATTACCTAAAAAAACAATAAAATTACACTCTCTGAGAAAAATCCACACACGCTGCAATGTAAAAGTGATGAGGCAATCCATTCGAATACGAAGAAGCTTTTGATTCCGCCAAATAATCTCGATATCATAAATTTAACATAATCACCAAAAACCTCAACTCCACTCTTCCTTGACTAATACTAACTCATGAAATTCAAAATTCCTATTTTGTTACGCAGAACCCAAGTAAAGGGCAGCGTTTTTTTTTTCCAGTTCCTAATAAATCAGTTGAAAAGCATAATAGCGAAGGTTGAGTAAAACGGAAAGAAAAAGGTACCTTGGGATCGGAGTTGGGTCCATTAGAAGAGGAGTCCTGGTAATCTTCGTAAGAACAAAGAATATCATCCGAGCCGAAATCGAATCCCTTTGAGTTCGCCCGACCCGATGATCCTGCCGACGCCATTCACCAGCTTTGACTAAAAATAAAAACTGAATTGGGTATTTCCTTGGCTTTGGTAGGAAGAAAGGAAGGTTGGTTGAGTTGAATGTTTGGGGTTTCAATGATAATTAATAACTAGTAAATTAACCCGCATCTAGATGCGGGATTTGAAATGAAAAAAAATATATAAAAATATGAAATACTACTAAAATATGAAATTGTATGTATTAAATTAATATAATAAAATTAGCTGTTTTATTAAAAAAAATTTGTTTTTATTATATATAAGAATTTTTAGACTGGATATATTTTCTTACTTTTGAAAAATCAACACTCATCTGATCATGGTTAAAATCAGTTTGAAAAAAAAAATAATTAAACATAAAAAAAATGATCATCTTCGATTTTATTTATGAACATAAAAAACAACAACGAAAGACAATTGTGTTCTTCACAACTTGAAAAAAAAATTATATTAAAATATATCTAACAAAACTATTGAGAAAAAATATGGAATGAAAATGATATATGTACAATTTTACTTACAAAAGATTTATGCCTCATACACGAAAACACATTGAAAATACTACATTTCATTAAAAATAGAATTTCATTCGTCTCATAAAAATAGACACACTTTTTTTATATAGTGTTTCATTATATAGACACATTTACCTTTTTAAACTCATTTATTATAAATATATTGATATTTTTACCCTCATTTATAAAATAAATTTTTAATAGTGTAGTGTTTCTCAGCAAAAAAATTTCAGAACATAATAGTAATAATACATAATTTAACTAACTTTAATTACCTCAACTATCAATTTCTTAAAAACCATAAAAGTCAAACTGTGTTTATTTTTATAACACGAAGAGAGTAATAATTAAGGAGTTATGATCTCCAAAAATATTAATAACCAACATTAAGAACATACCTCAATTAATTAGGTAGATCAAATACAAACAAATTATGCAATGAATTAAAAAAATATTAGATATATTTAAATAATCATTAAATATATTGTTAATTCATGATGCACGTTCTATACAAAAGGTAGGTTCTAAACAAATAAGAGTCTTCCTCTTCCTATTTAATAAAATGGATTATATAGTTAAAAAAAGGATTACAAATTAACAATAAAACAAATACTAACCTTCCCCTTCAAATACAGAGCCTTCCTCTTCTTATTTAATAAACTGAATGACAACTAAATTTTAAAAGAAATAAATATATAAAAGAACTATGCTTGAATTTTTTTTTTAAACATAATATTATTTGAAAAACTAAATAAGTTTCCTTGTCTATTTCAAATTGTAATTTCAGAGAATGTCTGAAAAAAATAATAAATAATTAATTATGAATCTCAATAACTCAGTGTAAATAACGAAATCAATTATCATTGTAGATTCTTCTAATGTCAAAAATTGCTTAAAGAAATAATTTTTTAAAATTATTTTATAAATATAGCTAATGTCAATTATTATTTTATTAAAATATGATTAAATTAATTACAAAAATAGAATTGACCATAAAAATAAAAGAATTACTATCTTAATTAATCAAAAAACTCGATTTATCCAAATATAACAATGTTGTTTCTTATACAAAAAAAATTGCATTGTTCAATACAGTAACATCACAAATTTTTATAGAATAAAGGATAATTTTGAAAATAAATAATAAAACTTTAAAATAAATAAAGAAAATAAATAAATCTTGAATATATATCGAAAAAATTTTATATACATAAAATTAAAGATAAATCCCTTGACAATGCTATGAGGATTCTTCTAGTGACAATATTTATGAATATTTGTAATTTTTATTTTTGACAATAAATATAATTATTTACATCAATGCATAATATTATTTAAAAATTAACAAATATTGTATCACATTACCTAACAATATTTAAAAGATAAAAAATAACTACAAATTAATTTAGTTGAAGGTACTATTGACATATAATAATTCATAAATATAGTAATTTTTTTAAAAAAATATTATGAAGATGGTATTTTTACAAATATATAAGGAAAAATTTACATGTCAGTGACAAAAAAAGTATGATACTAAATTATTATGAATATATTATAAAATCTAATAAGATCATATAATGATAAAAACCTTGATTTGAAAGAAATCAGGTCAATGACACTTCATTCAATTAAAAAACAAAATACAATTATGTCTTTATTAATCAACAGACATTGAAACACATTGGTTCCTTTAGCTGTAAAGAATTAAGTACCAAAAAAAAAGAATGAGTTATGTCTTCAATATTCGAATGTGTGAATTGTATCCAAAAGTATATGATAAAACAGTTGGTGCAAACTTCATGATGCATAGTTGCTGTGAATTTTATCTCACTAAAACATCAGGGGTTGTTTACTATGATTTAAACTGAATGAACACTCACAAAGCTAATCATTAATATACTTACTTGCTTGCTTCCTTAGCCAAACTACTTGTGTTAGCGCTCTTGTCAAGTAAAAAACTTAATTCCGTAAAAAATGGCCAAAACATGCAAGATTTTAATTAATTGAAGTACACCCAACATTCTAATAGCAAAACATAGACAAATGAGGTAGATTTTGAGGATTATCTCAAGAGCATGTTTCCCCACAAAAGCCTCAAGATCAGCATTACTAACCTTTATCTGCAATTCTAATTCTCAAAAGGTGCCACCGCAAAATACAAAAATGTTAACAATTTTTTTCTAATATTTTATTTGCATATTTTTGATTGACCGAACATTGTCTATAGAATACATTGCGTGAGATTTCCTAGAAATTTTAAGACATCAAGTCTTCAATATTTACTACTCCTTGATTCCCTTTAACAAAAATATCACCACAATGTAGAATCATATGGATCACTGAAGGGTCATGACTATAAAGATCAGAAGTGTTCTCTAATTCACTACTCTAATGTTAATTCTCTTGTGCTCTTGCCTTTACCTAAAAAAATTCAACAGGAAAAGTAAATGAGAATCCTGTAAAACTGAAATTAATTATACTGCTATGCAAAGAGATGAAATGAAAAAAAGTATGTCCTTTTGTATTAATACTTACAGTCTCAAAGTGTCAACTGCGAACATTCAATCATAAAATTAATGTTCTTAGCAACATCAATGCAAGAAATGTAGAATTTCAGTATGCTTTTATGCTTCGAAGTTTATAGAAAATGAATTTCACACTTTAGCCTTTCAAGATCTTCAGGACTTTGAAGAAATTCATACTGATCGAAGGCTTTATAACATATTTATATGCTCAGCAAGCAGAACTTCACATACCAACAGTATAACAAACATCCAAAAAACATTTCAAACCTGCTTCTTTTGAGTTTCTTCTTCTTTAGCATCCAAGAATTGTTGAGGGACACCACTTTTGTTCCTCTACACAATTAAAGAAGTACCCAAAGCTCTTTTGTGAACTTTCCTTCGTTAATCTTGTCACCGATATTTGCACCTCCATCTAATTCACTTCCTAAGCTCAAACATCAAACTACACATGACCTCAATCAAGTTACAACACTAAATTCATAAAAGAAAAATTCATAACCATAATCCAATGTGACCACTTCAAAAACCAAATGGACTTTAAATCAGTAAAATTTTCACACCTTTCCATCAATAAACCATAAATGAAGTTAATAAGCACTTCATCTTCAAACCCAAGAAGCTCGGTAACTGCAATTCAATCCATGGTCCAATTACATCCATTTTCACATTTCCTCACATTCACCTATACAATAAAAATGCCAATTCAGACAGAAATTACTAACGCTAAACAACCCAGACTTTAAATACAAACATATATGCACAATAATGACTAAATTAAACTAAGAAAACAAACCAGGTGCTCAAATTAAGGAAGCACTTAGATGAAGGATTGCAGACATGATGCACAAACATCAAATGGAGTGAAATGGTTAGGCTTTCAAAATTACTCCTTCAAAAGAGTAGCAATTACAACAATAAACTTTATATGAGGAAATAGACCAAATCAACGCACAGCAATATATTTACGCATGATTCATGATTTAAGCAACCAAACGATATATCACCAAAGCTATTGAATCCAGAAAATGAATATACATCTGAAACAAATTTTACCATCTTAACAGATAAAGGGTCTTCATTGAAATAACCGAGTTCCTCATCTTCTCTATCAACCAAAAAGCAAAACCTTTTAAACCAAAATAATACTATTAAATCTCTTGACACAAAATTAGAAGCAACAATATTAACATGAAACTATATAAGAAAACATCATTTATCTGGAATAAAATGCCCATACGATCAAAAAATGAAAGAAAGGTTCTGTTTTTTTTGTTGACAGTAGAGATGAGGCTTGGAGATGATCACGATGAATGAATTCTTGAAGAAAGAAGAGAGAGAGAGAGTGTTGATATTTTGTTGATAGGATTTTCGAGTGTTATGTATAGATAAGAAAGACACGCCACTCTTCAAAGTTGATGACATCTGTTAAAATTGTTAACAGCTCATGCTAATATGACAGCTCATGAAACCTTCTAGAAAATAGGCCTCAATCTTAATGTATATAGTAAT
>CANYCX011041088.1:0-11386 GCA_948193385.1 Breynia disticha f. nivosa | reverse complement strand
GGAAAAAAGATTCTAATTGAAAATGGTTAGAGTTCGAAAGCACGCTCAGCAAGTTGGAGGTGCAATTCATGTGGCTGATACTGATATCAACAAAAGACGGCGAACGGAGCCATGTTTGAACAATAATGGGGTAAGGAATGTTGTTTCTTTCAGAAATCAAAGGAGAAACAAAAAGGCAAAGCAAATAACATGAGATAGAATGTTTGTTGTGAAATCATTTCATTCTCCTGATTTTGTGGTACTTCTTTACACATATATATGTGCACACTTTCCACTAACTCTATGCTCTAGCCTATGCTCTAGCTGTACAAAGAATAAAACAAAAAAGTGCAATTAATCAATGTTCAACAATAACTAATCTATACATTATTCCAGATTACATTTATGTTGTCAAGAATAGTCTACATTATTCCAGATTACATTTATGCTGTCAAGAATAGTCTGGGTTTTTCTTCTCGTCATATCCATATTCTGATCCATTGGTGTTTGATACCAATCAGAGTTCGAGAACGCTCGAAGTTGAGTGTTGGAATCACTCCTGAACAAAATTCCTTGTCCCGGATAATTTTTAAGGTATCTCATAATCCTGTGAATTGCCTTCATTTGCTCTTTTGTTGGTTGTACCATATATGAGACAGTTGTTGCATAGGAAAAGAAATGTCTGCTCTTGTGTCTGTTAGATAGAGTAGCTTTCCAACAAGACATTTGTAATTAGTTATGTTCTGCAGTCTTTCACCTTCCTTGCTTAGTCTAGCATTTGACCCCATAGGTGTTAAAATAGGTTTAGAAAGAAGGAATCCTGCTTCTTTTAATAGATCTAATGAGTTCTAGGCTGTCACTTCCTAATAAAACATCATCAACATATACTAACATAGTTTTGTCTTAAAAAACGTCTCAGAGATGAGGGATTAATGTATTTATAAAAAATTGACCTTAGATCTTAAGCAATATAAACAATACAATTATTATAATTTTTTTTTGTTTACATATATATTTTAAAAATTATAATTTATCATTAAACAAAAAATTACAGAAATTATAATTTATCATGAGCAATTGTCTACTTTGAATTCACGGATCTTCATAG
This sequence comes from Breynia disticha f. nivosa, assembly GCA_948193385.1. NCBI lineage: Eukaryota > Viridiplantae > Streptophyta > Magnoliopsida > Malpighiales > Phyllanthaceae > Breynia > Breynia disticha. The sequence goes on along the minus strand of CANYCX011041088.1, from coordinate 10,299 downwards.
TGACAATTGATATTTAGGTTGTTGACAACATTAAAATGAAGAATAATTTTGTTAAAAGAATTAAAAAATTTGAAATATTTTGCTTTTAATTATAAATGGAAAAAAATAGCGCTAAAACATGTCATTATTAAGTAATTTCTGTAAATTTCAAATCATGGAAATTGATGGTTTATCTGACTTGTTTTCTGTACATATTTAATTTAAATTGAATGGTTGCAGAGCATTTCTTCATTTTCTGTTCTGAGATTCATAATTGAACATGACTCAAATGACTCCACTGGAAATGCATTCTCATAGTTGTATCTTATTCAAAACTATAGTTGAATGTGAAGTCTTTAGAAGGCAGCAGGTTGAAGACAATACTGTTCTTGTTCCAACTTATTCATTTTTAAGTGGCCATAGTTGCAGTGATTCAAACTCTGGTGCCTGTTATATAATGATCTTGTCAAATGACATATTCCTTTAACATTCGGCGGTTTCAAAAATCTTATTTTAAGAACACTCCTAATCAGCGCAATCGTCTTAAGATAAAAGGACTCGTGAGGAGATTGATGTTGCGACAGATCGAAGCAACCAAGAAATAATTAAATCATTGCATCGACACCAAGAAACATACATCGGATCAGAAGGTGATGGACATGGAACATCTCCATTGACAAAACCTAACTTGTTTTGAATAGATAACGCCAAAAAAACATATATATTAGAATAGTTTGTTGTTGTTAGCTCAAGAGTAATTACATGATTGTTGTCGAAATGATGGAGGTATGAAGAATGAGGATCGTCGATTAGATTTATGAGGCTACGGTTATGGTCATTCATTTTGCTCTTTCGAAAAATTTTGGTTGCTTTTAGCCAAAATGGATAAGCAGGAAATTTAAACAGTTTTAACCAAACTACAACAACAATGAGTGAACGACAGGACTGAGAATTTCTCACTTGGACGACATAACCCAAAATTGTAGGAAGTAAGAAAACAAGTTTCTATGTATGAATAATTAGAACTATTATACAAGAGGAGTTTGGAAAAATAGTTCTGGTGCACTATCTAAGGTCCAATTGCCTCGAACACATATGACAATCTTAGAAGATCGTCATACTCCATAGCGCAAAGAAGCTAATCGAACACAAGTATCATTTGATTTCAAGAATGACTTTATTGGAAAAGGAATTATGAACTTATAGTTCATTTATAAGTCCACGAGAGATTTTAAATGTAGATCCGTTAGTTAAAATCTCATCTAAAAAGAAATTTGTTTCATAATAATTGGTGATGTGGCAAGTGTCTATGTGACACAAATGTCTATGTGACATATAGCATTATACATAAGACTATTATGTGTATATATATATATATATATATATATATATATATATATATATTTGATTCCTTTCATTGATATATTTGATTCCTTTCATTGATATCACAACCAAAGACTCTTGGATTTTTAGAGTTAATTTTTATAGAATGTTGTGGGTACTGATAATGGTCGTCAAAATTAGACCAAAAACCTTAGGCCAGTACGATTCTGAAAATAAAAGTTTGGAATTTTACAAATCTGACCATACCATTTATTTCAGAAGGACGAAAACATGTAGAATATAATTTTTGTATTGTCAGAACAATGCCAGAGGGCGGCACGTGAGCAACACGCGCTACCACTGACTAAACCCGTGACTGGGCGTCTCGTGCAGTTCCTTCTGTTGACCCAAACGACTAACGCGCCTGTCGTTCGCTTGAAACGAAGTGTCGCTTGGTGCAAAATGTCGAAGCATTTGGCTCGCATACGAAATGACATGTCGTTTCGTTGCAAGCAACAAGTCAGTTGGATTCAACCCGACCCAAGATCCGACCTGACCAGTATTCAACCTAAGACACGACCCACGTTCTTACCTGATCCATCCAAACTGTCAACCAGCCACTCAGGATGCGACACGTGTCGTGCGTGGCTTGTTGCGGCTGGGCAAGGACAACTCGCATTGTTCACTAGACCACTCTCGTCCGTGCGCATAGGCCCGTGCGACATTTTTTAGCGACCACTTTTTTCTAACTTTTTGGAAGATTTAATATTTAAAATATTCTAAAATTTCGGTATATTTTTCATAAATTGTTGAATTCTAGAAGTATTTATTTCATTTAAAATTGATTAAAATTTAGTATTTTAATTATTTTAAATGTACCAATTTGTCACATAAAATTCTAATAAAATCACAATATGTTTGTAAGAGATATTAAAAATTTATTATATAATTATTTTATATTTTTGGCATAATTCTATATATGTTATAGAATAATTAATTAAAAGTGAGTATTTTAATTATTGTAAATGTATTTATTTGTCAATAAATTCTAATAAAATTACATTGTGGTTGTAATGCATATTAGAAAGTTATTATATAATTTATTTACATAGTAGAGTTATTATATATGTGTTATAGATAATGTCAACCATTAAATGTTCACGAAAGAAGTATGCGTACGTAAAAGAGATTGAATTTTGAATTCTCTCGATGAACCCAAAGTTAAGGAATATTTACTTTTGAATTAATGATGACATTGTTGAAGTTAAAATGTATTTTAACTAAATTAACGTTGAAATATGAAAAATTAATCTTGAACAGAAGTTTTATTTCTTAATTAAAGGTATGTTTTGGCAAAGTTGTTGGAAGTGGTAAAATTTTTCCTGCGTGAAAATATTTTACTAAGTTTTTGGTTTACAAAACACCAAAAATAAGAAAAAAAATGTAATATTATGAAATTGGATGTGATCCAATAAATTACATCTTACAAACTATTGTATGATCTTAGTGACCAACGGGTAATAATCGAGAAGGTATTTAGTTGAGATACTAAGTTTGTGAAGCTTAGACGTAATTACATAATTATACAATCGAGTTGAAGATTTGTCCAAAACTGATAGATTCATTTTAATCCTTTGATGAGATTTTAAGTAATACGAATTACTTATTCTAATTAAGTTAGTCTTAATTGAAATTATAGTGGGTATGACAATTGGACTTAACCTAAAATTTTATGGTGCATGAATATTTAGTATATTCATAAAGATAAAATTTTAGTGGATCTAGAAATGTTTAAGTAATGAGGATTATTGGTCTCGATTTGAGTAGTCATTGGATATAAAATTTCTCACAAAGATTATGCGTTAATTTTTTAAATTCTATTGAAAAGTTCATTGTGTGTGTATACGTTCCTTTGTGGACGTAACAACTTATTGTGTAATAAGCTAACAATACCATTTGTTGGGTGTTGGAGAGACTTAATGTAAAATAATTCGAAAATACTATTTGTTGAGTATTAGAATTTCAGTTATATGTTCATTATTAATATTTAATTAGTTTAAATGTTATATGGACGTGTAAATTGTTTAGTACAATTTATTAGAAACTTGAGAAAATTCTTAAAGTAAGGACAAGTGGTAAAGGATAAGCATGAGAATTAGAATTCTTAAGAATTGAAAGATTTGGTAGACTAAAGTGTGGTTTTAAACATGAAATCAAGATGTTTAATTAGCAAAATATCTTGATTACTCAAAGTATCGTACTTTAGAGTATACATTTTACAGTTAGATGTGTACCATGTTTAAATATATTATTTTGTGTTACATCTTTTGAAGATGATAAATTCAAAACATGATCATACTTGTTGAAGAATTAAGTAGTCTTCATTTGTGCCTGATGTATCTAAGTGAGAAAAGTCAAACATGTAAAGAGTGACATAAAAAGTGAGTTAAGAAGTAATTAACTTATACAAGTCTTCAAAAGTTAACATCTTCTTTAGCGTGACACTTATGTCTTAACTCATTGAAGAATGTCTTCAATAGATCTTTCAACAATAAAATTCTTGTTTACATTATGTTTGACTAAGGACTACAATTTCTCTAATAAGTTAAAAATAAATTTCGTCACTTTGTTTTAAGCATTATCTTAGTGATAATGTAATCTCATTGCTTGTGATTCTAGATGAGGTTAGCTTAAATTTTTTGATTGATTAGTTAATAGTTAGAGTGTTAGAAAATTCTTTAAGTTGAGTTACCTAATTATGATTGATGTCTATTGCAAGGTACTAGTAGTGTGACTATTGGTTTAAGCTTAATTCTTATTATAATCTATTTTTTGTCATTAGTTGGTGATGTGGTTGAAGGATAGGCATAGGCTTAATGTGTTCATCATTTTGTGATATGATTATTATCGTAATAGTTATAGTTGCTTAAGACATATCACGTAAATGAGAGCATGCAGTTGCCTCTTGGATATTGTTTGTCAAGATGTAATTCAATCAATAAGAACAACTAACGTCGTGAGTGGATTTGATTGAAGTCTAAGCGCAAGTGATGATATGGATTTGAACATGAGGTGTTTATTTCCAATTCCATAACAAGGGTTATATGAACATAAGGAAAAGCCGTTCTTCTTAATCATGTTAAGATATATATTGGCTCACACCATATAATCTTTAACATACCCTCAAAGATTTTTTCTTACAAATCTTGTGAATTTATTTTTGGTTTATTCATGAGAATGACATAACTACACTGTTCATGAGATGTATTACAAATGAACATATGAATTTTAATCATAAATGACAGAAATTATATGTATAATGCTTTTAGTAAGAAAATGAATTGCGTCATGAGGACATATATTCTAATTAGATGATATAAATAGATTTATATCGACGAGTGTAAGTAACAAACATAGGTAATAATCAATTCTTCAGGAATAGATTTCCAGTTTGGGATAAAATGGACGTGTCCATGTTTATATGAGATTTTAGGGCTATTTTTCCTTCATGATCAACCAATTCCAGTGGGAGAATTTTAAGGGAAGAATAGGAATTGATGTTTAAATATTTAAAAATATTTTATGGTTATAATTAAGCATTATAACCACATCTTTTTTGAGTGCGAATGATCCTGAACTTGATTTTAATGGATGTTGATTCCAGTGGGAGCTAGTGTTCTTTACTCGTGTGAAAATTTTAGAGTTTTGAATTTAATCCTAGTACTTTCTTAACTTCAATGGTAGTTTTGAAGCTTAATCCTAGTGGGAGTGTTCCAAATGTAAAGATAATGTTTTGGTGACATGTCTTTAAGTTTTGGAAATAAGTAGTTAAAAGAGTCTTGAAGTAACAATTACGTGTTGAATTGTCTATGATTCTTTTGGTAAATCCATTTGTCAAGAATAAACCGTCAAAGTTATCTCATCTCATTTCTGTGTTATTGGATTTAAGCAATGAGAATATGAGTGACATTTGTTGGATCAAGAGAAAGTTGAATATTGGTTGATCTAACTAAAGCAATAAGAACAAAATGATATTATTATTTTTTTAGTAAATTTTAGTTATGTCCTAAAATGGTATTGGGATCATGTTGGATATGAATTCCAATTTGATAAGGTTAATGAGAGCATTAATAATAGCAGTTGGATTTTTACAACAATGTTGAAAAGAAATTATGAGACTATTTCACTTGTCATGAAGTTCACCTTGAAGGGATTTAGTCAAGAGAACTAGTCTAATTTTTAAACTCATAAATCTTGAAGGGAGATTTAAATTATGGAGTGTCTCATATTACAAAGTTACAAAAACATAAGAGTGTTTAAACTTTGTGAGTTAGAAAAAGTGAGGTAGATTTTGTTTCCTAGTTATGTATTAGTAATACAAGTATGACTAGAAATATGCAGTCTAACATGATAAGAATGACTTATGAGTTAACTTTGAAAATAAGTTTTCAAGTAACTATATCAAGAATTAGTTGGTCTTGATAATGAGTTTTGTATCTATATTTGATTATATAGAGAAAAATGACTAACCATCGTACTCTATGGTAGTTCACATATAGCACGTCTTGTTTAGTATAAGAGTGAAATTTGTTAAACAAGTAACAATCTTGTTGAGTACAAGAGACTAACTTGCGATACAAGTTTGAGACTTGTTTTGCACAAGAGATGGTTCTACTATGCTAAAAAGAGTATTAGCTAGAGTAAAGAAAACTAACCAATGAATTGGGTTAATGGGAGTAGTAATAAAGATACTTGCGAAACACTTGAGTATTTGAATGATGTTATTAAAGGGTCTACAAGTGGAAATGGTATTGCATGGTTCTTACATAAACCAAGAGGGTAGGAAGTAAGAAAGTAAGTTTTCCATGTATGAATAGTTAGAACTATTATGTGGAGTGGAGTTTTGGAAAGATAGATTTTGTGTACTATCTAAGGTCCAAATGCCTCGAAGATATATGATGATCTTGGAATATAGTAATTCTAAATAGAAAAAAGAAGCTAATCAAACACAAGTATCAGTTTAAGTCAAGAATGACTTTATTGCATAGGAATTACTGAACTTAGAGTTCATTTATAAGTCCACGAGAGATTTTAATAGTAAATCCGTTAGTTAAAATCTCATGTGAAAAAATTGGTTTCTTGGGAATTGGTGACGTGACAAATGTCTATGTGACATATAACATTATACGTAAGACTATTATGTGTAGTTTTATAGAGCATGTTGACTAAAGTAGCCTACTCATATAGGTGTGTTACTTGGGTTCTATCTTTATAGATAGAATGCCAAGATTAGGTAATTATTGAGAAAACATACAATAACCAAATACTACTTAGAAATCGTATCATTGAATACATCATGATATGTTGGGTCATGTGAATTTATAAATATGCGAATGTGATTTATAAATGCAAATACTATGGAAAGCTAGCCTAATATTTAAGTTCTGTCATATACCAGAAGAGCAGTTCTGAAAATGGCTAAAAAGTGGACTGAGGAAATGTACTCTGTGCACTAAAGGCCTAAGATTTCGTGTGACGTAATTCTATAAACGTGCACTCATAAGTTGAGAATACATTACAACACTATTGAGTATAATGTGTATAAGCCGACCAAGAGATGAAAATGATTAAACTAAAATTGATCTCAATTTTTCTTATGTGAGACCCACTAGTAATCAAGTGGATTTCTACAAGTTTCCTTATTACTTTGATATTATTGTGAAGCATGTGTCATAGAGTTTAATTTGATTAGTTGTACAAATAGGTTGCACTAGCTACGAGTTCGCAAACGTTATCTCTTTGGTTAGATGCTATGACATATGGTATATCAATAATAATGGAGAAAGATTATTTCCGAAGGTATCACAAGAGTTCATATAAAGCAAGGCCCGAATTACTATGTTCTTCTGAGAAATTTGATTAATGTGATTAATCACTAGTTCTTACAAGATATGTAATTAGTGTTTATGACAAGATTTCATGAGATCAAAACAAGTCGAAATCGGTGATATTAGGAAAGTAATATAGAGAATAATCACGTTTAGCCGAAAATAGAAAATAGCAAGTAATCATCTATTATACTTGAGCTGCTTAACCGCCAAAAGCTTATTTTGTTGAAGGTTGCACGCCCGCACTACATAAGATGAAATATGATCCCTAAAGAGAAAATTTGTATTCACAATCATCATGTGCGAGTGGGATATGAAAGAATAATTTATTCCGTCCATGATGTTTGAATTGTCGAATAAATATAATTAAGTTAAGGGACTTAATTATGATTTATTTGGTAGAAGGATTAAATTAAAAGCACTTTTAGTTTAGAGATTAAAGTGAAATTGTGAGTAGAAAAATAATTATTCACCAATAGGTACCTCCACTTCTATAAATAAATCATCCATCCCCTCCATAATTTTTTCCATTCTTCCATCCACTTCTATAAATAAACCATCCATCCCTTCCACATTTTTTCCATTCTTCCACACCAAAGGAAGAGAAGAGAAGAAACACTTCTCTTCTACACAATTAACCAAAATGTGGTTATCTCTCCGAGTCAGTTGATCGGGAGTTTCAGTGTAGGATTGGGTGAGAAACATTGCCCGTATTTTGACGTTCTAACGCCTGTGGTTACGAGCATACCCTTCAAAGAGGTAACGTTTTCCTTCCTGCGATGAACGGATTTCTAGATCAGAAATTTTGTTCATTTTATTTTCTGCTTTAATTAACTATTAGTTAATTAATTGTTATATATATATATATATATATTCGATTTCTTTCATAATCAATTTAAAATTAAGTGGGAATTTTTACAAATGAAAAGTAAAACTCTTGTAAATCTTTAACTAACCTTAGAATCTTTTAGTCAATTAAAATTTATGGAAATTTTATGAGATAATTTTTTAGTATTTAAATTTCTATTTTTTAGTAATTAAATTTCTATTTTTTAAAAATTTTAAAAATTTTGTTTCTTTGCATAATCAGGTTATGAAATAGGAATTATGAATTATGTGTTATCAATAATTGTTACTAAACAAATTAAATTTAATCATTTAAAAAAATTTTATATGCATTTGTTTTATATTTAATACTAAAATATTTTATTTTTCAAATTATTAATAAATTTTTAAATGAGTCATAAACAATTTATATTCGAGTCATGTCGAGTTTAAATATTTAACCAAATTTTTAATGGTTCAAAAACATGTCAACTCATATATGACCCAAACTTATTAAAACTCATATACGATCCAATTTAGTAACACGTTACCAAATCTGTCTAATTTCACGTTGTGTCATATCATATTATTATTTCTTGTCAATTTTTATCAAGGTATATCATATTGTAATGAGAGAGAACACTTTCATTCTTGTTATTGCTATTGCTTATTTATTAAAAAAGGGCATAACAAAAATTCTTATTTATGTTATAAATTTTAAAATTATTCTAAAAAATTACAAGCATTTATTTTTCTCTTAATCACATCATGTATTGGTTTTAGATTATAAATTTTGTATATTCATTGATCATGAAAGAACAAGGATACGAAATTTAAGTTGAGGTTACGACAAATGAAAGAACATGTAATGACAAGCAACTCCTGAGCTGCTCCTTTATTTCTTTTCCTGTAATTACTGACGTTATCCAAATCAAATATTGTTGTTATCGCTTCCATTGTAGTTGGAAAAGTCTCTGTAGGCCTCTTTGATCAGCTGATCATCGTCCCATTCGTCCCTATAGGTCTCTGGCCGTGTTTTATGGCTCTTGCTGGTCCCATTGTACATTTGCTCTCTCCATTTTTCAACTTCTGAGCATCCGCACTGGGAAGCCAGCCATTTATTGTACTCAAACTGCAAAATCAAGAAACCCAAGTGAGTTAACAAAAGGAAACTGAACTGGCATATCAAGTGAAAATTAGAATTTCTTTAAATCTCACCATCTACCACATAAACCAAGCATGTTTCTAGAAGTGGAATTTTCATAAAAACCAGGAGATTATGATGATTTTTTTGCACGAATCTACCATCTTAAGCAGAGAAAATAGACTAGGTAATAGACAACAAGTTTACTTGATTATTGGTAATGAAATGAGAGTAATGTTTTGGCATGCCAGAAGCTTCAAGTGCTGCATAAAAGGAGTTCACATCTTCCATCATTTCTTCTCGTCATGGAAGCATCAGTCTGTCTGATAAAATGCAGCAATCCACTTGCTTTCATATTCAAACTGGGGGAAAGGTACAACCTATTATAGCATCCAATCAAACAAATATTAATTCACATATAAATCAACTTATTGAATCTACACAACGTTTTAGCTTAAACAAAGTTAAACCTTCCCAGGTAACCCAACAAAGGACAGACATGGAGCTAAGGCAGGTGGAAAAACATGTTTGTATAAGGGCCCTACTTGATTGTCATCCACAGTTATAATCCCATCAGTTTCCAAGAAAGGAAGTCATATTTGTACTTTGACGAAACAAAATGTTAGAGCTAAAATAATTAAGTATTTGAACTCAGTGTCACTATCTTGATTAACTGTATATTGATCTGACATACCCAATACAGTGAAGGATGATATCAGCAGGGACAACTTTCCCATTTCGAAGAAGTATAGAGCCATCTTCATTGGCACAGTCTATCTGCATGGTTTGATAAATGCAAACATTTCAGATCATATATCTTGTAGTTCTATGGTTCAAACAAATTTCATGACAAACACCTCACCAATAGTCACCCACACTTAGAGCAGGTGAGTGCTTTTACCATGGAATGAAGCCACATATTATCATATCCAGGTTGCTGCTTGTATGTATCATTTGCTACTGATCTTGATGCAACATGAACCTCTTTAGCAACCCCAACAATTTCTCTTGATATATCAACAGTACTTGCAGAACTCCTGATAAGAATTACCACCTGTCGACATATAATCAATAATAGAAAGATAACATTCAAGAACAAGGTCACAAGTAAAAATAGGAAGTGTAAAAACCAACACAAAG
>CANYCX011041079.1:0-13841 GCA_948193385.1 Breynia disticha f. nivosa | reverse complement strand
TATATATATATATATATATATATATATATATATATATATATGCATACTCCGATTCAATTCTATTAACCTCTTATAACATTAATCAATAACAATTCTTAGTTCAAACTCTTTTTCTCATAACCCTTAAGAATGAAACTTCGTAAATACTTGCTATTAGCTTTGAATTTTTCTGTTATAACTAAAGCAGAAAATTCTCTACTCAATTCTACGATCAATTCTATATATAATACCTATTTTCTGAATCCTTTACTCGATTCCTCTCTTTCGCAGAACCAAATAACTTTTCCTCTGCTTTCTTTCTGCTTCTATGAATATTTCGAGTCAAAATGAAGGATATATATACTTAATTGGCTACGCACAATCGTGCCATGCTCAATACACCACGTGCCAACATCATTTTTCCATGTGTCATTAAGTTTTCAGTATTTTAAGACACTGAACACCTCAGCACGCCCCGTGCCAACCTTGCATAACCATGCCCATCATTATGAGCACATTCGTGTTAAATTTTGAGCGATACCGTGCTGTTTTCCAGCCAGTATGCCCTCAGCACGTCCCCGTGCTATCATCATACACTGGGTGTTGTTCAATTGTTTCCTCATCGATTTCGCATCCAAACTTTATTCTATTGAATCCTCAATTCATATAACTTTTAACTTATTTATAATACGCCTATTTAACTTATATTTAACCTCTTTTCTTTATTAATTTTATTAATTATCTTAATCATATCTTAGTTTACTTAACAATAAGGTTTTAGGATGGGAATGTTACAAATCTTCCCCTTAAAGAATTTCATCCTCAAAATTCACTTCTGTTCTTTATCATTACTATTTCTCTCTATTCTTTTATTTTCTTTATTTTTCTATATGCAAATGCAAGAACTCAATATATAAAATGTATCTATGAATAGCTGTGGATAATCGCATCTCATCCTATCCTCAGTCTTCCACATTGCTTCTTCCAGATTATGATGTTTCCAAAGAACTTTAACCATTGGAATCTATTTGGTTCTTAGCTGTTTTGTTCTCTGATCCACTATCTGTACAAGTTCTTCAATATAGGTTAAGTTTTCTGAAATTTGTACTTCTAATTCAAGTATAAAATGGGTAGGATCTTATATATATCTATACTTCTAATTCCCAAATCTCATTACTCCTTTCCAGGGAAAAACTTTCAAAAATACCTTGTCTCTGACTTCATATTCCATTTCTCTTTTATGTTGATCATAATAACTCTTCTGTTTATCCTAGGTAGCTTTGCACTTACTCTTGATCAGCTTAACATTTTCAACTGTTTCTTGAACAAGTTTAGGTCCTTAAAATATTTTTGCCCCTTCTCTATCCTAATATATCATACTTCTACATTTCTTTCCGTATAAAGCTTCATACATTGCCATACCAATGCTACTATGACATTGATTGTTATAAAAATATTCCATCAATGGTATGTATTGATCCCAAGTACCTTAAAACTCTAGAACACAAGATCTCAATATCTCCTCTAGTGTCTTTATAGTCCTTTCTGTTTGTCCATCAGTTTAAGGATGGAAAGTAGTACTAAAATTTAATTTCATACATAGCGCACTTTGTAATGTCTGCAAAAATTTGAAAGTAAATCTTGGATCTCTATCTAATACTATGGAAATAAGAATACCATGTAATCGAACTATCTCTCGTATATACAATTCTACCAGTTGCTCTAAAGAGATTCCAATTTTAATCGATAAGAAATGTGTAGTTTTAGTCAGTCTATCTACAATCATCCAAACTGCATCTTTACACAATTTTGTTCGTGGTAATCCTATCACAAAATCTATAGTTATTTGTTCCCACTTCCAATCTAGCATTGATAATGGCTGAAGTTTTCTTATTGGTACCTGATGTTTAGCCTTTGCCTGTTGACATACCAAACATCTAGAGACAAATTCAGCTACTTATTTTTTCATGTTTGGCCACCAGTAATGCTGTTTCAGAGTATTGTAAATTTTTATCATTCTTGAGTGTATAGCGTATAGAGAATTATGTGCTTCGTCAGTATCTCCTGTCTAATCCTCTCAACATCTAATGCATATACTCTGGATCGAATCATCAATAACTTATCAATCAATTGAAATGGGGTCTCAATACCCTGATCAATCTATTCAATTATCCTTATACACTCTTCATCTTTTTTTGTGCTACTTGTATCTGTCTTAACAACATTGGTCGTACTTGAATGTTGCTATTAAGACTCTTGATTCTGTTAGTTCTAAATTTGTATTGAAGTTTCGTAAAGATATCAAATAGGTCGTATGTGTTAATTTTAAACTAGATATAGCAACACTTGACTTTCTACTGAGTGCATCAGCAACCACATTTGCCTTTTTGGTATAGTATTTGATCCTGCAATCATAGTCTTTCAATAACTCTAACCATCTTCTTTGTCGCATATTAAGTTCTTTTTGGGTCATCAAGTATTTTAGACTTTTATGATCCATAAAAATCTGAAATATTTTTCCATATACATAATGTCTCCAGACTTTAGAGCAAACACTATTGTTGTAAGATCCAAATCATGTACTGGATTATTGGTTTCATGTGGTCAGAGTTGTCTAGAAGTATATGCTACCACTTTCTCGTTCTGCATCAATACACATCCAAATCATTGATATGAAGCATCACTATAAATGACGAATCTTCCTATGCTTGAAGGGATCGTAAGGACTGGAGTCGTGGTCAATCCATATTTCAATTCATCAAAACATTACTACATTGTTCATTCCACTGGATAGAAACATTCTTCATCATTATTGGTTTCAGCGGTGTAGCTATAATCGAGAAGCCTCTATAAATTTACGATAGTATCCTGCCATACCCACGAAACTATGTGTTAGTCTAACCCCTAGCCCAATACATTGTTTGTAACTTTTATTATTGAGTAATAAAATTATAAGACATTATTTTATCATATCATGTATTGACCTGTGGTATATGTTTGACAGAATATCCAAGAATGTTAATTAAATGCTTAAGGTGTCAAGGTTGAGGACCTTGATAGTAGAACCTGAAAGTTATGAGATTAACATTCTAAATATCTCTAGTCACTTGTTTTTATTGAAATAGAAATGAATTAAGACTAGTATGTACTTTGTAGATGATCATTTTCTACGGGTCGTAGATATTCGGGATATCTAGCAAAGAAAATAAGTATAATGTAGAGCATTATACTTGGAGAATGATCACTATTTGCAATGTCAAATGTTATCCCTAGACTGAAAATCACTGTGTCTCTTGTGTTATTTTTAGTGTACTTTGACATACGCCTAACGTGGCCGTAAAAGGTTGACAAGTACGGGTATGATTGGGTATGCTACGAATCATAAGTAAGAGCAGGTGTGAAGTGAAGGGATTGAGCCTCTCAATGAGAGTTGATATCACTGGTCACTTAAAAGACAAGATTGGGAAGAGTGCGGGCGCACCCAAATGAATTGATTAAGTCATTTATTCGAACTTATCAATTTTATCATAGAGATCAAGAAAAGTGATAAGTGTTATATAAGGGTGTTAGCAACATGCCTTATGCTAATCTGGATATCGAGGTCAAGGGATTTATTTGAATTGTAGTAGGGCTGTTGACACCGCTCGTCAGCTATTTAATTTAGGGTGATCATAGTGTCTTAATAAAGACCACCTATGATTTATGAGTTATTAAACTCATTGCCTTTATTAAATAGTCCTACAGATCGCACATGGATGGTGAAAAACCTAAAAGGGTATTTTGGTATTTCACCTTAGGTCAAAATTCAGCTATTGGGTCGGATTGGGCAATTGAGCCAATTTTGGTAATTGGGCCCAACGTAGATGAGAAATAATATTTTTTACATGATTTTAAGACAAAGATTATTTATTAAATATGATGTCTTAAGTGAAAAATATGTAAGAAATGAGAAAGAGAAAATTTAGGAAGCATGTCTTAAATTAAGACATGATTAATGTGAGATAAATTAAAAGAATAAAATCTTTTAATTATTCACATTGATGGTCACGACATTGAGGGTGATTTTAAGAGGCATTTTATTTTTATAAAAGACTTAACAAAGTCCTAATGTGATTAGGATTGTTAAGTAGTTTGATCTAGTAAAACTCTTGTCTTTAAAATCAACACAAACCCTAGTTTTTCAAAAGATTAGTGCAGCCCCTCTCATACAATCCCTTAGCCGTGAGGTTCCACCCTAAAATCAAGAGTGATTAGGGTTTTTCTAAAAGAGAGAAGTGAGGAAACATAGGCTGGTCATAGAGGTTGATCATCGTGTGCTTCTCAATCCAAAGAACTCATCCGATTCTTCACAAAGGTGAATCGTTTATATTCTTTTATGCTAGTACACATTTCATTTAATTCTTGTCTTAGTGTTGTAGAGGAATCACGCTTGGGATTCTAATATGGTGTCAAAAAGGTTGTCTTGCAGTATTCTAAGACTGTAGTTTTCTTGGTGATTGCCTACTAACCCCACAGTTTTAATAAGGAAGAAAAGGAAAGGTACGTTTTCATAAAGATTCAATTTTTATGTAACCTAATATTCACCTTAATGTAAACATATGCATTAGACATGATTTTGATGTGATATTGGACTTTTCTTAGCGTGTTTGATGTGTTTTTTCGCTGCCTTTATTCTTAGAACACGTTAGGAAACCCAACTCTATGTACTTCTATAACTGTCTTAGAAGGTTCCCAATTCACTACTGCCTCAATCTTCTTTGGATCTACTGATATTCCCTGTTTGGATATCTCGTGTTCTAAAAAAACTACGTGATCCAACCAAAACTCACACTTGCTCAGTACATTTTCTTTTCTGGTAGTATTTGCAATACTGTTCACAAATGTTCATTGTGTTCTTCGGTATTCCTTGAATAAATCAGTATATCATCAATGAAGACAGTCACAAACTGATCGACGAAGGACTAGAATATATTGTTCATCAGTGCCATAAATACTACTGGAGCATTAGTTAAACCAAATGGCATAACTAAAAACTCTTAATGACCATATTGGGTACGAAAAGCAGTCTTTGGAATATCTTCCTATACTATCTTTAATTGATGATACTCAGATCTTAGGTCAGTCTTTGAAAACACTGTGGCACTTTGCAATTGGTCAATTAGATCACCTATACGAGGTAAAGAATATTTGTTTTTCACTGTGACTTGGTTCAGTTTTCTCTAATCTATACACAATCATAGTGTTCCATCCTTCTTTTTAACAAATAATATAGGTGCTCCCCAAGCTGAAACACTAGGTCGAATAAATCCCTTATCAAGTAATTCTTGTAACTGTTTCTTTAATTCTGGTAATTCAGATGTTGTCATTCTGTACGACTATATGGATATGGGTGTCGTACAAGGAATTAACTCAATAGTAAACTTCATCTCTCTATCAGGAGGTAATCCTGAGAGATCCTCCAAAAATACATTAGGAAACTAATCTACTATTGGTATTCCTTTAACATTTTCATACGTTGTTGTTCTATCAATTATATGTTCCAAGTAAACTTCACATCCGTCTCAAATTAACTTAAAGGCTTGAATAGTTGATATTAGACAACTAGGCACAATCTTTCTGTTTCTGCAAAATATATTATTCTATTCTTTAGGTTCAATTATTACTTTTTTAGTATAACAATCCACTTTAGCTCGATGACGAGCTAACCAATCCATACCTAATATCAAATCAAACTCTATCAAATCTAGTAATATCAAATCAACTATAAATTCTATGTTTTGTATCCGTACTGTACAATTTCTGTATATCATATGTACCCACATCATTTTGCCTAAAGGAGGATGGACTCTTATGCTATGGGTCAATGTCTCTGGTTTCACTTTTATTACATGTATTATTCTGGGGGTAATAAAAGAATGTGTAGAACTAGTATCTATCAATACGTAAGCAGAAACACCAAATAAATGTAACTACTTGTAACCACCTCAGGAGCGTCCATTGCCTCATATCTGGACATCACAAAAACTTGAGCGTGTCCCTGAGTCTGAGTACTAGAGGCTCCTCTGCCTCGGCCAGATACTAAAGTAGAAGCAACTCATTTACCTCGCTCGTGACTACCACTCACAGTCCTCCTCAGATCACTACTGTGCACTACTGACTGTATCAGAGATATATCTCTCTCTGCCCCAACATTATCTATCATACTAAGGCAATCTCTAGCATAATGTCCCTACTGAACACACACATAATATGCACTTATCAATAGTCTACATTCACCAATATGAATCCAATGACATTGTGGACATGGTAGTCTAGTAGGTCCTGCAACTGTAGCCGAGCTATCCTGTCCTCCCTGTCCAGATCATTTACCACGATAAGTTTGATAAGAAAATGGCCATGATAGGCCTGCAGTAAATCCTCAGTATTCGGTATGAGTAGGGGTAAACCCAGTCCTCTTACCCGGTCTACTATGCTATCCAGGATGTGCTACCCTCTTCTGTTTTCCTTCTTTCTCTTATCATCATCTTTCCATTTTAGAATTTCTTCAACTCTAATAACTGCATCTCTCAGTACTGTATACTCACTTGTTCTGATTTCAAGATCTGTTTGCAGATTTTCTTATTCAAACCATCCTCAAATAACCTTCATTTATCCCTCTCAGTAGAGATATAATTCGCAGTAAAATGTGATAGCTAGATAAACTGCAACTCGTACTCAGCTACAGTCAACTTCCCCTGCTTCAGAGTTAAGAACTCCTTTTGTTAGCATTACAGTATAGATTTGATAAATACTTCTTTTTTAACTCCCATAAGAAATCTTCCAATGCAATAACTCCTAGAAACTCTAAAGAATGGGGAACTGTCTTCCATCATTCATACACATCTCTCTACAACAATGATACAAGAAACTCTAACCTATCAGTAACTGTAGCCTGCATTATCTCAAAAACTTTAGTAATCTAATCCAACCACTCCTCTACCAGTTGTGGATTTGTGGTACCCCTGAACTTAACAACTCTCAACTTCTTCAATTTATTAAAGTTTCTGGCTCTAATCTGGTAATCGGTCAGAGGTGGATCCCTATAGATAGGATAATAAGGTGGAGGTGGATAAGGATAAGTTGGACCATAATGCAAATGATCAGGATCATATGGCTCGTATCTAGATCCTGCATAAGACATCTGAACAGTATCTCTCTCACTAGTGTCTGCTGCTCCCTCTCTCTTTGTAGACTGTCTAGGCTGCGACATATCTATAAAACTAAATAAAGAATGGTAAAGCACACATTTCATAAAATGCACATTCAAATGTAGAACACAAATCACATATCAACATACAATACAGGGATCATATCCCTGCTCTGATACCAAAATAAAACATCCTATACTTATTACGTTCTTAACCATATTATTAACTAAATCATTAATCAATTAAAATATATATAATCAAAAAAATTTTCTTTTATCCTTTCATATTCTCAATCTTATTTGTTAATAAATATCATTGGTTGATTAATCAGTGAAATGAAAAACTTAATTGAGCAGCACGGACAAAATAGTGTAAGAGCACGACATGTGTTCCCTGTAGTTCACATGAGCACGACTTGTGTTGATCAACACTCCCATGGACACGATCTCGTGTTGATTCAGTACAACCTCTGTTCATTCAACACGACCAATGTGTCATTTAACCACAACCCTAATTTCTCAACTTTCATAAAATCACCAAACCTGCTCTTCATTTCACTCAAATAGATGTTCTTTTCTTCTAAAACCTTATCTAATCACTTCATTTTGCTAAAAATTCACCACAAACCCTAATTTCTCAAAACTCTTTTTCCATCTCAAATGAGAAAATGGAGATGATTCACCACCCCTCTATCTCCTCAATAATAAAATAAGAGGAAATCAGTCTCTAACTATTATCATGGTTCATCCTCAAGAGAAAGAGCTGAGTTAGAGCATGTTGTTGTTAATCCATAATTTTCTAATGAAAGAGCCTAAGATGTCTACAGTAAGCTACTAATTTCAGATAATCTTACTCCTTCTATGACCTTCCATTGGAAAAATCTTTTAAGCTCAGACTATGCTAAACTATTTGAGGACTAGGACTAAGGGAATATTTGATGTTATTGGTTTTATGAATGATGTGTATGAGAACCTTCTACATGAATTCTATGAAAATTTGACTAGGTTTAGAGGTGAGGATGATATTTTTTGTGGTCTGAACATTTATTAAGAAATAAGTTATTGAAGTTAATGAGGTTAGACTTTGCTCTTGGTTTAGTATGAGGTCAGATGGAGTTCATGTTGGTTTTAACATGCCCGATGATGTATCCAATGATGAGGAGGACAATTATTTGAATGTCGAGGCTGGCTTGAAGTTAATCAAATAGCTAACAGTTGTGGATATAAAAGTGATCGAATATAAGTTGTGGATTTACTAGCACATTATCGACTCCTTCGCTATGCTGTTAATCCAAATCTCTATCATAAAAAAGCAACAAATAATTATATGAAATATGGATTTGGAGATTTTGTTGAACCTTGAAAATGACTGAGATATCAACTTTCCACATCTTATACTTTGTATGATGGCACGAAAATCTAGACAATTTATGGCAGAACTGAAGGCAAAGAGAATCTAGAGTCATAGTCTTCCATTCAGTACCATTATCACTAAAATCTTCAAATTGAGTCAACTTGAGCGGTGAACCACATGCCTCTTTTCCTCCCAATTGGAAGGTCACAGTGATGAACATGAAGACCATAAGACTATTAAAAACAGTTGAGCGTGGATGGATTTGTGGACTGCATGCCACCTCTCTTAATCTCATATCCATAGATGTCGGTTTAGAGTTGCATCGCACAAGCATGAGGGCACGCACTAGCTCAGCTAGGAGAAGTAGTACTCAACTGGGTGAGGGAGAGAAGATACGACGAGAGATAGGTGAGAAGTAAGGGAAGATTGATGCAATCCATGTTAAGGTTAGGGATCTCGAGAGATGGATTGAAAAAGTCTCTTTGAATGTTGAGAAGGTATGGAATAAATTAACTTACAGGAGCGGTGATGATGTGGCCCGCCCATAGTGCTGGAGTGTATCCTACTAGACCGCAGATTTTCATCCTACCCATCTATGCATCTATTTTGTTTAGTTGATTAATTGTTATGGTTGTGCTTTGCACTTTCCAATGTTGATATATATGTGTAATATTAAGATATGTTTGAGAACTATGATCACATTGTTAGTTTATACTTGTATATGTTTGGATTATGTTTGTGGGATTCTCATAATAGATTGTTGTATTTCTTGCCTTCTTGTGATCATGTTGTATTTCGATTTTTTTTGTGACTGATGGTATGTTCTTATTTGTGATTGTTGCATGTTTGCATTACTTGGGCTTAATTCACCTTCTTCCATTTTGATGAATGCCAAAAGGGGGAGAAATATACATTTTGAATGTGAATGTGATTGAATTTCATTTTTGAATTTAAGTTTGTCTTAACTCATATATTGGATGAGGGGAGCATATATTGAGGGGGAGCTTGTATTATACATGGTATATTGTTTTTAGTTTTGTCTTTAGTTTGGTTTCTTTGGATACTAACATCCTAGACAGGCTTCAACCTTGATCTATACAATTCCTTGTCTCCTTTACGGTTTTTAAGATGTTTATCAAATTCATTTGAGTTTTGTTATTATCAAAATGTGGTAGATTATTAGACCAATGGTGGTGAACATTAAATCCTTCCTATGTTTTGAAAATGTTGAAAATCAATGAACTTAATAAAAATCGATTTCAGGACGAATAATAATTAATAGGTTGACAAATGACGGATGCAAAACAAATGAATTGGTCAAAGATGGTTCTAAATAGATTTCTAGTCGACCAAGACTTTTTCTAGTCGACCATCAATTAAGAATAATGGGACTTAAGTATGCAGCCTGGGAAAAATTCCAGTCAACCAGACATTTACCTATTTGAATAGAATGATGACTTTGAGCAAAACTTAAGTATAACGGCTATATAGTGAAAAACACATGCTTAATGGACAAAATCATCAACAAATCAGACTTCTAGCGGCTCGATAATTATTGGAGTTTAAATTTGAATGTTGTTGTCTAAAGAAGACTTTTTTGTAGACTAGACACATTTTTAGTCGACAGAGATGTGTGCTATTTGATTAGGAAAGTTTTTACTCGAGTAGACCCATAGTATTTTGTGTCAAATAGCTACTGGAATGAAGTTACACTCGACTAGAAGATTTGCTAGTCAACTAGAACATCAAGCCACTCAAGCAGAAGAATTTCCAGTTAATTAGAATAGAAGCTGTTAGTCGACTAGCACTTGGGCTAGTTAACCAAAAAGTGCTCTGCAGCAAAAGGCACTATTTTTAAGCTTCTAATTGGGACATACTTTGTGCCTAACTTCTGTATTTTCAAATAGGAGTATAAATGACTCAATATTCTGAAGAGACAGATAAGAGACTACATTTCAAAGTTTCTATATTTCAAAAACAAAATTCTCTCAAGCTCTCTTAGTTGAAAATGTCACTTGTGCAGTAGTTCATTGTTCTTATAGTCTACTCTTTATCTTTGCACAACTTGTATTGTTTTGTCAAGTATTCTAGTATAGTGTATACTTTTGTAATGCATCACCTTTCAATACTATGAAATCCAATTTATCTTCTGATGCTTCCTGCATTATATCATAAACTCTTATGTTCTTTCAAATCCATTTCAGTTAATGCTGAATTTGCTCTCTTAAAAATTCTTTTGTTTTTTTACTTTTCTTTAATCCTGTATAATTCTTAAATATGATTTGTTATAAATTTATTGATGATTCTTTGTATATACTATAGATATACTGATTTCTATCGCTATAGAAATATCAACCATAAAATTCCTGATATAACAGATCATTGTTCCTTTTCTTGTATCATAGGGGTCCACTGCTTCCTCTCTTTAGTAATTGTTATGGCTAGATCATATTATTGTATGTATATGCACATATCACACAATACATACAATCACACATGTAACTATGAATAATTAAAACCTTTTTCATTAAATAATCCTTTTTCTTTAGTTTGGTTATAAAAATGTATATAGCTTAGCCAAATGGCTCTCTATAGAACATAGCTCGTGTTAGTCTAATATGTCCCATGGGCATGGTCCCTGATTATACTAACACGTTCCTATTCAACTACAATACATAACTCATGTTTTTCAAGCATGACTTGTATGCAACTACTATACTCTTGTAATTCAACCAATAATCAACCTAGTAAAAATCATATATAATGATATCATCTTAAATAGTAAATATTTCATATCATCTATATTTTCCTGTCATATAACATATGATACCAAACACATACATATCATGCAAATAACTATCTGTACAAATATTTATATATATAAATATGTCTAGATGTAGAGAGAGGAAGTGTTGAGGAATGGCAGATGACCCATTTCCTGACTTATCTTCTGTGAACCTCTGTTCTTTTCTTGTTCCTAAACACATATATCGTAGTTGTGTGAGTTGCGGGCTTAGTGAGTAATCATCTATATTTAATTATCATTTATATTTTTTAAAATCAATTAATTGGATCTACTGTCACAGCAGCACCACCAGGGTCAGCACCACAAGCCCGAGTTTATGCTATGACTAGAGATGAGGCTGCAGAGGATCCAAACATGATCACTCGTATTATTTCTATGTTTACATATACTACTTCAGTATTGATTGATCCAGGTTCTACATGCTCTTATGTGAGTGAGTCTGTAGTAGATCATATTGGAGGTAGTATAGAGCATTTGGGTTATACTGTTTCTGTATTGATGCCTGTTAGTGGTATTGTGTTGGTTAGACATATATTACGAAGTTATGATTTACATATTGGTGAGTCGACGTATTTAGCAGATTTGATTGTTTTAAGGATGGTAGAGTTTGGGATTATATTAGGTATGGATTGGCTATCCAAAAATCGTGCTATGGTCGACTGTTATTTGAAGGAATTTGTGATTGAGGTTGATGGTGATAGGCGGATATTATTAGTAGGCAAAAGGAAGACTATTCCTTCCTGCCGGATTTTAGTAGTGATTGCTGTGACGTTGATACGAGAGGGTTGTTATACCTATCTTGCTTCAGTAGTTGATCTGAATTAACCCATATCAGAGGTACGAGATGTAGACATTGTTTGTGAGTATCCTGAGGCATTTCCTGACGATTTATTGGGATTGCCACTACAGCGAGAGGCTAATTTCAGGATAGAGACAGTGCTGGGAGCAGCACCAGTTTCTATTGCACCTTACAGGATGGCAACTGTTGAGTTACAGGAGTTGAAACAACAGCTGGAGGAATTGTTAGAGAAAGGTTTCATACGACCTAGTGTATCTCATAGGGGACCACTAGTGTTGTTCGTACAAAAGTAGGATGGTAGTATGCGATTGTGTATTGACAGTAAAGTGACATTAAAGAATAAGTATTCGTTGCCTCAGATAGACGATTTGATGGATCAGCTGCGGGAGCTACAATATTTTCTAAAATTGACCTTAGATTAGGTTATTGGCTACTGAGAGGTGAGGATAGCTCAATTGAGAGAATTGCTTTCAAGACTCGTTATGGGCATTTTGAGTTCATTGTTATGCCATTTGGGTTGATGAATGCACCAGCGGTATTTATAGCACTAATGAATAAGGTATTCCAACCTTATTTAGATCAATTTATGGTTATATTTATTGATGATGTTCTAGTGTATTCGACAGACAGGGAGGAAGATCGATGACACCTCCATATTATGTTAGATTTACTAAAAGAAAAAGAGTTATGCTAAGTTCAGCAAATACGAGTTCTAGATGTCTGAGGTTATTTTTCTAGGACATGTGATTTCAGCAGAGGGAGTGAAACCAGATCCTAGTAAGATAAAAGCAATGCAAGAATGGAAAGTTTCGAGAAACATGTCAGAGGTACGTAGTTTTCTAGGTTTAGCTGGTTACTATCGCAGGTTTATCGAGGATTTTCTGAGGATAAATAGACCTATGACATCTTTGTTGAGAAAGAATGTTCCATTTCATGACAATTGTGAAGCGAGTTTTTTGGAATTGAAGAAGAGGTTAGTTGAGGCTCCAGTTTTGATGTTACCTTCACAAGGTGGTAGATTTTTTGTTTTTACAGATGCTTCTAGAGCTGGGTTAGGTGGAGTATTGATGAAGCATGGCAGGGTTATTGCATGACAGTTACGACAGCGCAAGGCTAACTACTCGACACACGATCTAGAGTTAGCAGCGATCATTCATGCTTTGAAGGTTTTGCATCATTACTTATACGGGGAGACTTTTTAGATATTCACTGATCATGAAAGTCTGAAGTATGTTATGACACAGCGAGAGCTAAATCTTCGGCAAAGGCGGTGGATTGAGTTGTTGAAAGATTACGACTGCACGATTGAATATCATCCTGGGAAAGCGAATGTAGTCGCTGATGCACTTAGCAGAAAAGAGATAGGGGATGATTATTCAGTTACCTATAGAGCGGAGTCTCTGTTTGCTTTATGAGAGTTATGAGTGCAGTCGGATTTGGTCGAAGCGCAATTATTGGCTAATATCTGAGTTAGACCTATGATGCAACATTTGAATGCTGAGCGTTAGAAAGAAGATGATCATCTGATGCAGATTAAAAAGAAAGTAGAACGAGGAAAGGTACCTACTTTACACCGATTTGATGATACTGGTGTATTATACTATCGGGATAGACTGTGGGTTCCAGATATTGTAGAGTTGAAGAACGAGCTGATGACAGAGGCTCATTCTTCTCCTTTATCAGTTCATCCTAGTAGTACGTAAATGTATCGAGATTT
>CANYCX011040889.1:0-12170 GCA_948193385.1 Breynia disticha f. nivosa | reverse complement strand
TTATGTTTTCATAAAGCCAACATTCACAATTCAACATTTACATTTCTCCTTATTCTAAGATCACAAATATCCATCATTTCATGAAATGCCAAAATTAAATCAAAATATACTCACTCCTAATACATATTCACCAAATACAATCATAATGATGATGTATGAATCCAATGCTTCCATGAAATCAATTTGTATAATTTTGTGTGAGCCATTTGCTCCTTTAATATATTTGAGCCCTCTGTTCCATTTATGTTTCCTATGAGCCCTCTGCTCCTTTATATGCCTATGAGCCCTCTGCTCCTCTAAGTGTCTATGAGCCTTCAGCTTTTCTACATACCTATGAGCCTTCTGCTCCTCTAATTCATTGTTCATTATGATGGTATGATCCTGAAATGCAAAAATAAAATCATAAGTCATAGTAATTTCAACCAAAAAAAAATACTCACTTTTCATGCTCTTTTCTCCATTCATTTTCCTTACCATTCAAGCAAAACACAAGTAAGTCAACACTCAATACAACTTATCACAACATAATCTTCATCCAAAACTTTCAAGAAATATAATGAACATTTATATCAATTCCATAGAAAATAGTCCACTAATAATCACGCTCAAGCATAACACAATTATAATACACAATATTGCATGTGATTAATTACTTGAATATGCTTAGCCATGCATTATAAGCTATGTAGTTAAATAAGCATAAAAGCATACACACTCATCTCAATCCGCTCTATGCTTGCCTCTCTGGCACTTGCTCGGGATCTCCTTCGTTTTCAACTTCTATATAATTTAAGAAAGACAATTTCATTATTTCATTCTTTGCCAATTAAAATCCTACTAATTAATAGCTACCCATTCAAGCTTTTGCCCAAATTGACATTACCCATATTGTAAATCTATCAATTCAAATTTTTTCATCCCCTTTCCTTCAAATTCTATGTTCTAAAGTCTTATCACTTCAATCTACTTACTTCCCACCAATAATTACACAACACCCAAATTAATTCTACATTCTCTTCTCTCATTTTAATTCCTTTTTAACCTTCCTCTTCATTTTCTTCTATAATTGAACAATGCCCATCATTCTTAAACCACTTATCATCAATAACTCATCCTCCTTTTTCATAGACCTATTAAGTAAATCATCCAACATTAATCTTTCCACAACTTCTCACACTAAGCACATACCCATTTTACAACACTACTATATTCTAATAATCTAGATCTTTCCTTCTCCTAATACTAATAAATCTATTTCTAACACATAAAATTTTCTCTATTTTCAATTCAAAGTTAATTAAAGTAATAGAAGGAAATTGCTTACCTTCTATGTTGTGACCAATGAAGGAATGGTAGGTTTTGGCTTCTCTCTTTGCAAATGGGAGGGTTTTTCTTTTAGGTTTAGTAAGTGGGAGTGGGGAAGATGATAGGTTTGTGTAAGTGGGGTGGAGAAAATAATGTGTTTTGTTAGTGGGTGTAGGGAGCGGGTTCTTTTGGAGCAAACAAGAGTGATTGTTTAAAATTAAAACAAATAAATGTGTAAAGACTAAATTAAGGTGTAAAATTTTAATTTGGTTAACATTTAATTAGTTTATCATTCAATCTTATTAAGACTTCTAATTTTTTTGATTCTCCACATTCTTGATAATATTTTCTCTCAAATTTTAATTCTATTATATTTTTGGGACATTACAACTCTTCCCTCCTCAGAAAAAAATTTGTCCCAAAATTTTTGGTTGTTTCCAGTTACTCCTGGCCATCTTTAATTGCATGCCTTATTCTAACTTAATATGAATACAAAGTTTTGGAATTTTCCTCCACTGAATCCATCGCTCTTTGGAAACAAGTATGGGTAACATTCTCTCATATGGCGCTCCACTTCCCATGTCGCCTCTCGTGGTGAGTGAAAACACCACTTTACTTTCACCTTTGGTATTTCTCGATTCTACAACTTCTGTATCTGTCGATCTAAGACCTCAACTGGCTCCTCTTCATAGGAAAAATCCTCTGCTAACTCCCACTCTGGCTCTGGAATCACATTGCTATAATCAGAGGGGTATCACCTCAATATGGATACATGAAATACATCATACAACCTCACCAACTCTTCCAGTAATCTCAATCAATAAGCAAGAGGCCCAACTCTCTCTTTTTCCTCGTATGGTCTGATATATCTCGGACTTAGTTTTTACCATTCCATCCATAACAAACTAAACCTCTCAACGAAGATTCTTGTAAGAATACTTTTTCTCCAACCTCGTATGTCATCTCATGATAATGCTTATCATAATAACTCCTCTGATGGCCTTGTTCTGCTTTCATGCACCTCTTAACCAGTTTTATTTTCTCCACTGTCTATTTTACCAAATCTAGTCCTTCCAACTATCTTAAACCCTCTACGTCCCAATAAAAACGATTCCAACACTTTCTTATGTATAGTGCCTCATACGGTGCCATATCGATACTAGAGTGATATCTGTTATTATATGAAAACTTAATCAAGGGTAAGTGCTCATCCTAATTGCCTCAAAACTTCAAGACATAAGTTCTCATCATGTCTGCGAGTGTTTGAATGATTCTCTCTTGCTATCCATCAGCCTAAGGATGGAAAGCAGTACTGAAGTGTAGTTTAGTGCCCATAGCCTTCTGAAGACTTCTAAAAAAAGATACCTGAACCTTAGATCTCTATAAAAAACAATAGACACTGATATTCTGTGTAACCTCACAATCTCAACCACACACCTTTCTACCAATATATCTAGAGAATCATCCTATCTTAATGCCAGGAAATGTGTTGATTTAGTCAACTGGTCTACTATCACCCAAACTAAATGATGTTGCCTAAATTTACGTGGCAGTCTCACGATGAAATCTATGGTAATCTTCTCCCATTTTAGAATGGGCAGTGGTCTCATCTCGCCTACTAAAGCCTAGTCTATCTTAATCTGTTGACAAGATAAACACCTAGCTACAAAATCAGCAACCTCAAATTTCATCTTAGGCCACTAATAAAATTACCTAAGATCTCGATACATTTTGGTACTTCTTGGGTGAACAACATAAGCAGATGAATGTGCCTCTGTGATAATCTCTTTTTTCAACTCTGGAATGTCTAGTACACATGACCTCTATCTGTGATATATGATGTCATCCTCATCCAACCAATGAGGTGTTCTAGCTTTTCCTTTTTAACCTTTTTCTTAATTTCCATCAAATATGGTTCCTTTGCCAA
Organism: Breynia disticha f. nivosa; assembly: GCA_948193385.1. Classification (NCBI taxonomy): domain Eukaryota; kingdom Viridiplantae; phylum Streptophyta; class Magnoliopsida; order Malpighiales; family Phyllanthaceae; genus Breynia; species Breynia disticha. The sequence goes on along the minus strand of CANYCX011040889.1, from coordinate 8,938 downwards.
TTTCCCTACGATTTTGTTTCTAAGCTGTGGTCTAATATGAAGATTCTCCAACATTGAATCTTCAATCAAATCTAGCTAAACTTATAATTCTCATAAGGAAAATAAAGACTCCACATTGTAGGTTACGGAATTCGATTGCTTTTGCGTCTTTTGACTCAATATGTCAGCTACCATGTTAGCCTTACACAGGTGATACTTTATGGCCAATTATAGTCTTTTATTAGTTCCATCCACCACCTTTGTCTCAAATTCAATTCCTTTTGGGTCATCACATATTTCAAACTCTTGTGGTTAGTAAAGTTTTAAATGTCTCACCATAAAGATAGTGTCTCCAAACCTTAAGAGCATGCACAATTATTGCCAACTTCAAATAGTGTATCAAATAGTTGCTCTCGTGTGGGTACAATAGTCTAGAAGTGTAACCTCTCACCTTACCGTCTTACACTACAGCTCCTCCTAACCCTAATTTAAAAGCAACAGTGTGAACCATATAAGCACTACCCTTTGATGGTAGTACTAGGATCAGAGCCTCACTCAACTGAGCCTTCTACTCCTTAAAACTTTTATGATATTGCTCACTCCACTTAAAAGGAGCATTTTTTATTAGTAATTCGGTCATTGGTTCTTCTATTTGAGAGAAGTCTTGAATGAACTTTCGATAGTAACTAGCTAACCTAGAAAGCTGTAGATCTCTGTCACACTCTTTGAAGGCTCCCACTCTCTAACAACCTTAATCTTTGAAGGACCAGGTTGGGCTCCATCTAAAATAGCCTATACTTATTACATTCTCAATCGTATTATTATCAGTATCAATAAATATGTGATATCATATATTTTAAAAACTTTTCCTTTTCATCATTTCATATTCTCACTCTTATCTACTAATAAAGTATCATTGGTTGATTTACAAATAAATGACAAACTTAATTTAGCAGCATAGACAAAAAAGTGCAGGAGCACGACCTGTGTTGCCTACAGTTCATATGAACATGACTCGTGTTGATCAACACTCCTATGGGCACAATCTCGTGTTGATACAGCACGACCCACGTTCATTTAACATTGCCTTTGTGTCATTTCGTCATGACCCATGTCAACTTACTGCAGCCTAAAATCAACCTGATATCAACCTAATACTTATACAATTTTCATACCATAAATATATCAATCATTATCAACAATATCAATATTCACATGCACTTAATATTTTCACCATACACCTAAACCTATACTATCTTAGAAAACAATAATAAACTTTATATATATTTATATTTATATCAATCCAAAGTCAATAAAATATCAACCATCATCTCAACACATCAAACATAACTATACAGATAAAATCCAAAACACACAAGCATGCAAATGTCTAACATATCTGCTCCTATTCAATGGCTGGTGAAGAGAGAGAAAATGCAGGAGTAACAGTTGACCCACCTGATCACTCTGAAAGGCTAAATCTGCTCATTATCTGATCTTGAAACAAAAATTGCAATTGCATGAGTTGCGGGCTCAGTGAATAGACTGTAATTTAATAAACAACTTTTACATTTCAAACATATAATCCTAATTCAATAAAAGTAATCATATTCTCCTGTAATCATATATTCTATAATCCTGTAATTTATTTCAATTTATATAATTAGAAGAATCATGTATAATATTTCTGTGAATTTGACATACAACGTTAATTGGTATATAACTGTAACTGCAATCTGTAATCTATAATCTGTACTATTCCTCTCCACTTCCTCTCCATGATGGATCATAAATCACCAATTCAATCACCACCCATATCATATCATATCCAGTACCATATCATATCAAGTATCATAGCAGATATCATATCATATCACGTAAATTGTATATCGCATCACACAATTGCATCATATGAATAACACAACATACCTATTTTAATTTTTGTATCGTATGTAGCTGTTCACATTTTGATCATATAATTGCATTCGTAATCGTTTTGATATCATATTCATCTTTTACCATTTATTCCAATTCATATTTACTATCAATTATCAAAATACGATCAAACAATTCAATTCACATATAAATTCATACTTTGAGTGAGTTAGACTACTCACCTGTTAGCTAAAATACTCATACTGGCAGGTACTTGTGTCATGTCCGGCTCGCCTACTCTATCGTCCTATAATAACATATATGAATTTTGCTATAAAATTCAATTGACAATATATATATATATATCAAAATGCATGCTCCTATTTGATCCAATTAACTCCTTATATCATAAATCATTAATGATTCATAGTTTAAACTCTTTTTCCTATAACCCTTAAGAGTGAAAACTCCATAAATACGCGTTGTTAGCTCCGAACTTTTTTGTTCTAGCTAGACCAATCAATCCTATCTCAATTCAACGATAAATACTATATATAAAACCTGTTTTCTAATTCCTTGTCTCTTTCCTCTTCTTCTCCAAAGCCCTAGCTTTCTCTCTAGTTTATTTCTCTGCTTCTGTGAATGTTTCAAGTTGAAATATAGGGTATTTATACGAAATTGGCTTAGCACAACCGTGCCATGCTCAGCACAACCGTGCCATGCTCAGCACACCCTGTGACAAACTCATTTTTTCTATGTGTCACTCAATTTTTCAATGTTTCAGGACAGTTAGCACCTTAGCATGCGCTGTGCCAACCTCAGCACGACCGTGCCCATCATTAACAACACATTTTGGTTCATTTGTTAGAATGATCTTGCTTTTCATTTTCCAAACAACACACCCCACGTGTGGACAACACGACCAATGTTCTATTCAGCCATTTTCTCATCGATTACACGTCTAAACTTCATTTAGTCCAATCCTTAATCCGTTTGACTCATAAATTAACCAATATTCCTAATAAACTTACATTTTACCTCATTTCATTAGGAAATTTACTAATTATTACTAAATCATATTAATCATTTTACTTGTTTGACTTAATATTAGGGGGATGGAAATGTTACACAATCACGGGATATCACATGGCCAAAAAACATAGCCTCCTTAGTCCAAAACTCACTTGCTGAATTTACCGTATAACTAGCTCTCCCTCAAAACATATAATGAAATACACAACTGATCCTTATGCTCTTCTCTATCCCTGGAGTAAATCAAAATGTTGTCAATGAGCAATACCATAAATTGATCCAGGTATAGTTGAAATATCTAATTCAATAGTGACATAAATGCAACTAGCGCATTAGTGAGTCCAAATGGCATGATTGTAAACTCAAAATGCCATACTTGGTCTGAAAAGTTGTCTTTGGTATAGAACTCTCCTCCACTCTCAAATGCAGTACGCAATCTCAAATCAATTTTAAAGAATATCATCGCTCCTTACAATCTGTCTAATAGATCATTAAAATGGTAGTGGGTACTTATTCGTCATTATCATTTTTTTAGCTTCATGTAATCCATAAACAAATTTATACTCCCATCCTTATTCTTGACAAATAGGATGAGTGCTCCCTAAGGAGACACACTAGGTCTAATGAACCTTTTCTATAGTAATTCTTCTAACTCTTCTTCAATTCCTTCAACTTTACTAATGTCATACAATATAGGGCAATAGAGACTGGTGTTACTCTTGGCATAGTCTCAATCTAAAAATCTACCTCTTTTGAAGGTGGTAACACTAATAAGTCATATAGGAATACATCTTGATACTCCCTTACAACCTGTACCTCTGTTAATCCCAGTGTTGTTACATTTAAGTTCAGTACGCTTGCTAAGAAGGCTTCACACCGTTCTCTTATCTATCGAACAATTATCACAACTAAAATCAAACACATTGGAGTTGTCTTTGTATCACCCACCAACAGTACTCTCTTCCCTCAATCTACTTCAATAATCACTTTCTTTAGAAAGTTGTCCACTACTGTATGATTTTTAGATAGCTTGTCCATACCAAGTATTGTATTAAACTCACACATCTGTTTGACCACTAAATCAGTTGTCAACTTTTTCTCTCCAATCGTGAGCTCAAAAGCTTTTATGAATTTTTTTATCTGCTGGTATAGATACAACTATTGAGTATCCTAATGGTTTATATACCCTTTTACCCGTATTGAAAATTCTTGATTTATAAAGGAGTAACTCGCTCCTAGATCAATTAAAGTAAAAGCACCGGAACTAAGAAGTGATATATTGCAAGTAATGATGTTTAGATGATCAGTTGCTTTGTCTCTGGTCATAATATAGACTCTGGCCTGTGGTGCGACTATAGTTGGTATCTATGACCCTCTAATAGTCTTATCTACAAAATTGGTATGTCCTCCTTTATCTCTGCCTTTGCCAGTTGTGGCCTCATTTTCTTTCGCACTACTATGTGTCATTGGAACACCCATCTACTCATCTCTTTGTTTTTGGTAGCAGGTTCTCACCATATGTTCTACTCTATTAAGTAAAAATAACCAACAGTCCCTCTTCTCTCTCACTCTGTTGTGCTCCCTCAAAAGTGATCTACGTCCAACTAGTGCAATGCCAACTCAGATAGGTCCTCTACCTCCCTTAACACTTCCTCAATAAAATCCTCTAGAACCCTGAGATCTGCCTTTCTATCTTGTCAAAGTACTGAGTTGCTAAACGCCCTATGAAATTTATTGTCTGCTTTGTTCTCCTATGTTGGTACTTCCACCGCTGTGAGTTTTGTCTCAATAAGTAGAGGATAAGTAGGCCTCCTTACAAATAATACCTTTAGGAGCTCTAATCGTAACCCTCGCTCAAATCTGTCGCTACACATCTTATCTGTCGCTGTCTCTTCTGGTGCATGTTAGAATAGTCGATTAAACTCTTTTTCATACTCAGCCATAGATAAGCACCCTTGCCTCAGCTCTAAAAACTCCATCCTTTCATGGTCTCTATAAATGGGGTACACTTCTCCATGAACTCTCTTCGAAAATTAGCACAAGACACTGTGGGTGGTACCTCTAAATTTCCTAGAACTGTCCCCCACCAATATAAGACATCTTACTCGAGAACAGACACTGCATACTTCAACTTCTGTTCTGGTGTGAACTCGTGGCAATTAATAATTCTCTCCTTGTAATTTTCCCATCCTAAAACCCTATAGAAAAGTAAAATGATTAACATAATTAGGAACAGATTAGTGAAATTAATAAAGATAAGAGATAAAACATAAGTTAAATGGTAATATTAAAAAAGTTAAGAGTCATACGGGTTAGCGTTACAAAGAAATGAGGTTTTGAAGTGAAATCGACAAGAAAACAGAGGCACAACACGGTGCGCATGCTGGCAACACGAGGGGTGTGCTCTTGGGAAATATATGAACACGGTCATGCTAAAAAATGAGCCAGAAAATGAGTTTTGATGTTGGCACGATCGTGCTGATGTAAGCACAGGGCGTGCTGAGGTGTTGAAATTTCAAAAACATTAGAAATTAGAGCCAGACATTTAAAATTTTAGTTAGCACGGACCGTGTTGGTGTTGGCATAGTCATGCTGAGCTCCAAACTCAAACATAAGCTATTTTTAAGTAGAAACAGAAAAGAAACAAGGAGCAAAGCGAGAGAGAAGCTGAGGAAGAGAGAAAATCAATAGTTTGAGCTAGAGTCGAGTTTAAAATATAGAATTGATCGTAGAATTGAGCAAGAAACTGATTAGTATGATCGATACAGGAAATCTACGGAGAAAAAGGTAAGAAAATATATTAGAATTAAGAATATGAGTATATTGTTTGATTGCTTTTTATATATAAATTTGGTATATGGTTATATAGGAAATCGATTGGATTAGTAGGACAAAACTCGGAGTCAAGAGGAGCTCTGAATAACGAAGATCTAGTGAGCAGTCTAACTCACTTTAAAATATCAATTAATACGAAATTTGATTATTTGATATTATATGAATGATAGATATTATATGAGCTGAAATGAGATGATAAATTGTGGAAATGAATAATGGGAAAACGAAAATGAACATAGTAATATAATTGAATTGCTAACATGTACATATGCAAAGGAAATGAAAATAGGTAAGTTATAATGTCTAACAGGTATGATATGATATACAATGACATGATAGTATATGATATAATACAATATGATCTGATATGATTGATAAGATATTAAATATAGAAGGATAGGATATGATATGGTATTGGTGAGGTGATGGTTTGGTGATTTTATGATCGATCATAGAGAGGAAGTGGAGAGGAAGTATACATGATACATAAGAAGGTACTAGTGTGGTGTTATGATATGCTATGATATATGATATGGTATCGATGGTGATTGGATTGGTGATTTATGATCAATTATGGAGAGGAAGTGGAGAGGAAGATTATACAGTATACAGTTACAGTTGTTTATATTGCATATTATAATGAGAGATTCCTTATACTGCATTACTGATATATAATATCTATCTGATATGATTACATGATATACATGTAATTACGTGATTACAGATCATACAAGCTTATATGAAAGTTAAATTCAGTATAAATGAAAAATTGATATTTTTATATTTATAGAATTAATACGATAAGATGAAAGATTAAAAGTTTTTATTAAATTATTGACTATTCACTGAGCCTGCAAATCATGTAACTGCAATTTTTGTTTCAGGATTTGCTAGCGAGTTGAGTTAGCTTTACAAAGTGTTTAGGTGGGACGGTTGCTACTCCCGCACTTTTTCTCTATTCATCGGATATTAGCTAGGAGTCTATATGTGTGACGTTTGCATGTTATATGCATATTTGTAGATGATCGTTGTTGATATGACTGATAGTGGTTGTTTAAGATGTTTGTTATTGTTTTGTTGACACTGAGTTGATAGATATGATATCTGAGAGTGTTGTTTGATGATTTCTCATGATAGTATAAGTTGAGGTGCATATTGATATTGATAAAATGATGATATGTTGTGTGGGAGATTATATTATTGAATCTATCTCATTTAAAAGATTGTAAATTGATATATGATTTGTGCAATGAAATTGTAATGGCATTGTGTGAAATGTGTCTTAAAGCATATAGATATGATATAGCCCAGACAGCCTATAAAGGGAGGAAGCAGCAGACTTCAAAATACTAGACAAATCTGTTATATCTAATCATGTTCTATGTTATATGATCCAGGTTATTCTTAGGGAATTTTGATACAATAGAATGATTGAGAATAAATGAGGTGATGTGTGGAAAATGTTAAGTAACAGACTGTAACACGTGGGCGTGCTGATTGGCACGGTAGGCTTACTGAATGGAAACGATATGAGAACGACTATGCTAATTAAAAGCACGATCGCGATGTTTGGAAAATTAACAACAACATAGTGGTCAAGTTAAACAACACGGAGGGCGTGTTAATAAGCATGAGGCATGCTGGAAGTTAAGAGGGGTACGTATTTCCAGTGTGACCCTAAATTTTTCTTCAAAATAAAATATGAAGTTCACAAGTTCTGTAGATTTTTTTTGCAAATATACATAATTGATGGTTTGCAACGTCCTGTAAAATGTAGGATTTAAAATATATGAAAAATAACTTCAATTCGGATCGAATTAGAGAGATTTAGAAAGAAATTTGGAAAACAGCAGACAGCATGGGCTGTGAGCACGTCCTCATACTCATGGTGGACAATCAACATGACATCGTGCTCATCCTAGAAAATCAACATGCCCTTATGTTGAATTTATTACAGAACGAGCTCGTGCACGACTGAATAGAAGCAAGTGCTAAGATTTCATGGCACGACCATTCATCACGACCCATACTCGAGGTCGTGTTGACTAGTATTAATCTAACAGTATCGGGTTGCTCATTCATTCCTTTTACAAACAGAAAAAACAGAGGAGATAAGCTAGCAGGTGAAGTGTAGAAACCCTAAAATCATTCTGGCCACTGATTTCAGAAGTAAACCATCAAATTCTTGCAAGAATCAAGCAAAAAGTCATCTAAGGTAAGAAATGTTCTTCCTTTAGCCAAGATGTATATTGAGCTTGATGAATAGACTTGTTTGAAGTTTAAGTGTAATGCCCCAAAATTTCGCAAAATTTCATATTTAATTAAAATATTAAAATAAAATACAAAAAAAATACAGGAAAATTTTTCGCGATTATTTAAAGAAATAATTGGAGGGAATTAATAAAGAATGATGATAAGGGAGATTAAGGAAAATTTAGAAAGATTGTGAATTTCGAGAATTTCGAAATTCAGAATTTAATGTGGGTCGACTTAAAATAGATTACGAAGCAAAATGGACCCAAGCCAACTAAAAACAAAACATTTACACCTTATTTCTCCACTTTCCCGACACCATCCACCTTCCTCTTCTTTATGCGACTTTTCCTTCTTTTCCTCTCCTCCATCCAACTCCACCTTCCTTCACCTACCACCTTCTTCATCCTCTTCATCTTCTTCATAAAACCTCCATTTTATCTTCAATTTTCCAGCAAAAATCTGCAACTAAGAGAGATCCAAAAATGGTTTTTGGATTGCATTAAGGTAAGAATGTCTCTATCTATTTTCATTCCCGTTTTAGTTTGCAGCCCTAACTTTAAAACTCCATAACTCTTTCCATTAAGCTCTGATTTGAATAAATAAGGACTCGTTGGAAAGCTTTAATCGTCTAATATCCATTTTCCTTTGTGTTTGATGTTAAAAAACGTGATTCAGGTACTGAAATTTGCTGAAGAACAGGGACGTGTGAATAGTGACGAGTCGTATTTTATGTGACCGGAGAAATTACGATGTTTTGTCACTTTGGTAAGTGTTTTTGAGTAATATTGGAAGTATTTTCAGTTTTAATTTGATTGGATGTTGTATGGTGTAAGAGATAGGAGATTGGTTAGGTGAATTGTTAAGGTTGGAAGGAGGAAAAATTTAAGTTAAGATGTTTTGGATATGTTGGATGGTAATTATATGGATGTGAAATTAATGAGGAATTATAATGTTAATAATA
>CANYCX011040082.1:0-13528 GCA_948193385.1 Breynia disticha f. nivosa | reverse complement strand
CGAATTTTAGTAGTCGGCGTATTTAATTGTTCAATTTCAGATTCGCTATTATTATTTTATTTTCTGTATTTTTTTATTTTTATTTATGTTAATTTTATGTTTCATTGTTATTTTTACGTCTGAATACTTTATCATTTATTGTCAGCAATTTTTAAGTTTATTTATATTTCTGTATTTTTGAATTAATTTTAATTCTGAAGTTACTTTTATTAAATTTACTTAATTTTATTATTGTTCACATATTTATTTTTCTGCAATTTACTTTTACGCATTAATTTATTATTCTGCATTTTAATTATTCGCTTAATTTATTTTCTTGCTTTCATATTTATTATTCTGTAATTTATTTACACGCTTTAATTTATTTTTCACGCACTTTTTACTTTTACGCATTAATTTATCATTCTATATTTTAATTACGCGTTTAATTTATTTCCTTGCTTTCATATTTATTATTCTGCAATTTATTTACACGCTTTAATTTATTTTTCACGCATTTTAAGATTCAATGTCATTTAGATTTAATTATTTTCATTAAAAACAATTTCAAAAATCAATTGATTGAACATTCGGACAAACAATAAAAACACGCATGATTTGGTTCATTTAATTTCCCTTGGGTTCGATAGCTTGGGTCGTAAATTACTTCCCTTATTACGTGTTTGCGTACACTTGTGTATATTTAAGACGTCACTTACATTAAGGACGCATCAACTTCCTCTGGTGTAAGATCATGTCATCAAATTTACATGTATACTCTTCTCTACCACTTTGTTCTATTGTTGTATACTCTATATGTCTTACTACTCAATGAATAACCAATAAATATGTCTACATCTGATTTAGCACCAAACTTCCCTAGTTTATCATTACCATTATTATGAATATAGATTTTACACCCAAATGGATAAAAGTAAGAAATGTTAGGTTTCTTACCTTTTCAAAGCTCATATGGAGTTTTCATCTTGTCCTTTCTAAGATGCACACAGTTGATTATGTAGTACACGATGTTCACCGCATCCACCCAAAATGACTTACGTAGATCGATTCATTCATCATAGTCCTTGTCATTTCTTCGAATGTTCTATTTTTCCTTTCCACCACTCCATTTTATTGAGGATTCCTTGGTGATGAACAATTATGCTCCACTCTATACTTGTCACACAATTGCTCAAATGGTTAACATTCGAATTCACCACCAAGTCAGTCCTAATCGCAGTTATTGCTAAATTCTTCTCATTTTGAACCAACCTACGCTACTTAGCAAACTCATTAAAAGCACTTTTATGAACAAGAAATCAAATCTAAGAGAATCTAAAAAGTCACTCACAATAACAAGTGCATAAATCTACCATTCAAACTAACATGTATAGATGGTCCAATCAAGTCCATATGAACTAACTCAAGTATACTATTTGTGTAAATTTCTTTCTTGGCCTTAAATGATCCCCTAAAATGTTTTCCTTTCATACACAATTCACATATATGATCATTTGCAAATTTAATTGTAGATAATCCTCTAACTACATCATTTTTAGACAATTTTAAAATGATGGCCGATGGTGTATGACCAAGCTTCTTATGATACAATGATGCATTTTTACCTAAGGTGATTAAACATTTTTCATTAAAATAAGAATCATCATGCAAGTTTACTACATATGTGTTTCTTTGTCTTAATGTAATAAAGGCTACCTTATTATCCTTAGAAACCAAACAATGAGCAAGTTCAAATTTTACCTCAAAGTCCATATCACATATTTGAGAGACACTTAACAAATTATGCTTTAAACCATCAACAAAGATAACATTAACAGAGGATGTAAATGTACCTTACCCACATTACCTACACCAACAATTTTACCATTGATGTTGCCACCAAAAGTGACAATTCCTTATTCCTTTGGTTTCACCTTAAGGAATAGACTTTTATCTCTACTCATGTGCTTTGAACACCCACTATCCACATACCAAGAGCTAGATGGATTCTTCATTCTTTGTTGTATTTACAAAAAGAATTATTTTTTATCTCATTTGTACCCAAGCAACTTTGGGTCCTTTGGGGTTAGTAAGAGAAACCATATTAGGGATACTTGTCCCTTTCTTAATCCAAACCTTCTTTACCTTAACACTTCTTCTCAAATTAGAGAAAACATAAGCAACAAGACCAATTTTTAAACATCTAGTAAAAGAAGACAAATTTGATTTAGTAGACTTGGTGTTACTTTCTTTAAAAAAATTTATTTATTAATGATGAGTTTCTTTGATAGAGGTCACAGCAAAGACCATGTTTTAAAATTAAGTATCTTTGTAAGGAAAGCAACTCTTCAAATTTCTCTTTTTCACTTGTGAATTTACCAACTACATATGAAAATTCTTTCCTTAGCCTATGAATTTCATTGGATAATTCACATTCTCTTTAAACAATCAACATGATAAATAGTCAACTCAACTCTATTGTTACTCAAGTCCTCTTTTAAACAAACAAAATTTATGTCATTCAATTTTTCATTTAATTTTGCATTCTCATTTACCAACTTATTAGCAGTTGATTTTAAGCTGTTTTTATCTTCATAACCTTTTCAAATTCATATTATAAAGTCACATATGCCTCATTCAAGTCATCATCAAATAAGTCATCATCAAACATGTCATTGTCAACATTATTAAAATTAAAAGAAGAAACACTTACCTTATCCTTATTGTCACTAGTTGATGAACTCCTTTCCATGAGTGCTAGATTGTTTTCCCCAAAGGTTTTTTCATCCTCTTTCTCATCACTCCAAATCATAATTAAGGCCTCTCACTTCTTGCCTTTATCCTTGAAGCTTTGGAATCTTATAGAAGAAATGTTGACTCAACACTCTTTGGCAAAGTGCCCATTTTTTCTATATTTGAAGCAACCTTCTTCACTAGTATTTCCCTTTCTTTCATCATTATTTCTTCATTCTAAAAAACCCTCAATGTCGATCATTACCTCTACACTCCTTTCTTCTTGAGCTTATTAAGTATTTGAACTTTCTCAAGTTCTTTGCATAAAGTGCCAATTCCTCATCTTCTTCCCCTCCATCAAGGCCATCACCTACTCTATCTTCTTATTGAGAAGTGCATGTCATTAATGTTATTGGTTTCTTCTTAGGTCTTCTTGACCTTCCTCCTCTAGATTTTAAAATGATTTCATAGTTGATCAACACCCAACAAGAGCACTGAATCCAAGAGTATTGAGGTATTTTGACTCCATTATTGTAGTCACGTGAGAATCCCATTCTCTAGGAAAATATCATAGGATCTTCTTAACTTGCTCACTATCACTCAAGGATTTTCCAAGACTACTCAACCCATTAATGATTTCACCAAACTAACCAAGCATTGTGTTGATAGATTCTCCATCCTTCATCGTGAATATATCACATTCATAAAGTAGCATGTCAATCATTATTTCCCTAACTTGATTAGTACCCACATAGGTAACTCTAAGCCTTTCCCACATGTCTTTGGAACTTGTACAATATCCAATCTGATTCTTCTTATCTATAGAAAGAGCACATAGAATCAACTTCATTGCTTTAGTGTTGACATAGACTTTCTCCTAATCATCATGGATATAATTTAATTTTTTTGTCAATTTGCCACTTTCTTTCTTTAAAACAAAAGGTCTATAAATAATAGCCTTCCAATATTTAATACCTTCACATATGAGGTGAATCTTCATGTGATTCTCCCATGAAGAGTAGTTCATGTCGTTGAACAATGGAGGGCAATTTAGGTTCACTCTAATATCTACACTATAGTTTTATGTCATTCTTGGATTGTCTTTAAGATGTTAAGCCTTTGGCAAGAGTCATGCTCTAATACCAATTGTAGAACCATAAATAGCTCTAGAAGGGTGGTTAAATAGAACTATTTGACACTTTGACTCTTTTTTTTAGAATATAAAGGAATCAACAAGAACACACAATATAGAGTGGTTTAGCCCTAATGCCTACGCCACTATCTAAGCTCCTACTTAGGATTTTGGCAAACTTTTCTTATTACCTCACTTTCAAGCTTAGTGAGAACTTCCTTATACACTTGATTTTTTGCTCAAGCTACCTTACACTTTGATTTGATTTATGACTCAAATACTACCGTATAAAGAAGTTGAACTATTCTAAGACACACAATGAAATGCTACTAGTTGTGCTAAGAATAAAAATAGACAATGTATACACAATTTCTTGCATAAGTGAATGACTAAAGAATACAAAAGAGAAGTTTTTAGACCACTTTTGATTTTTTATGCTTGAAGTTTGTGAATAATGAATCTTGAATAGTGAGCTCTTAATAATATTGTTGTTTCTTTTTTTTTGAACTCTCTCTCTTTTATAGATCCTTTTAGAAATATAGGTGTTGGACACAAAGTTTGTCCCAATTTATGGCCTTGAGAATAGTGATTTTAGCTGTAGAGCACTTTCTGGTCTACTAACAGCTTTTCTTCTGATTGATTGGAAATTTTTCTACTTGAGTAGCATGATGTTTTGATTGACTAAGAAACTGTTTGGTCAACTAGATTTCTAAAATTTTATTCCAATAGCTATTTTTGCTTTTGGTTTACTTGACTAGCACTTCTTTGGTCGACTAGAATTCTTCATATTCATTCTAGTAGCAAATTCACTTTCTGTTTACTCGACCACCAATGTCTTGGTTGCCTATAATTAATCCTTTCTAGTCGAATGGAATTTTTTTTGATCGACTGGAATGGGATCTTCAAACATCAGTATTTGAATTTGAATTTTAATCATTAGCAAGTTGTCCTATGTCTGATCTAATCATGATTATGTCCACTAAGCATGGGATTTCACGTCAGATAACCGCTATAATCAATTTTTGGTTAACAACTCCATCTATTCGACTGGAGTTTCCTCTAGTCAACTAGAATGCAGCCCAACCTACTTACTTGAGTCCAGTTCCATTTAACTTGAGTACAAATAGATTTTGGTCGTCTAGGAAACATACTTCCAGAACATCGTTTGACCATTTCACTTGGTTTGCATCCAACATTCATCAACCTATTAATTAGATTAATCTTAAAAGGAATTTTTATCAAGTTCATAGATTTCACAAATTATCAAAACATAGAAAGGATTTAATGTTCACCATCACTGGTCTAATAGAGATGGTGTCAAGACGACACTGGTCTCTGTAGCACCATATCGCATGGATTTTGTGGAACTGAAGGAATTGAAGAAACAACTGACAAAATTATTGGAAAAGAATTCAACTGCACTAGTGTGTCCCCATGGGAGCCCTAGTATTATTTATGGAAAAGAAATATAGAAGCAGGAGATTATGCATTGATGAATGATAGTTAAATTGAATGACTGTGAAGAATAAGTACTTGTTGCTGAGGATTGATGATCTACTTGATTGTTTGAGGGGTGCCATCGTGTTTTCCAAAATGGATCTGCGATTTGTGTATTGGAAGCTAAGGGTGGTCGAGAGTTCCATTCTGAAGATAGTCTTCTAAACACACTATAAAAACTTTAAGCTCACAGTAATTCCTTTTGGGCTCAAGAATGCATCGACTGCATTCATATTGTTGATGAAACAAATCTTTTAATCGTACCTTTACTAATCCATAGTGGTGTTTATCGATGATATACTCATATACTCTCATAGTAGAGAAGAAGATAAGGACCAATTGAGGATTTCATTGTAGATACTACAAGACAAAGAACTATATGCAAACTTTAGCAAGTGTGAATTCTAGATTGAAGAGGTGGTCTTTTTAGGGCATGTAATTTCTAAATATGGTGTTAAGTTTGACCCTTTGAAAGTAAAAGTAATTAAAGAGTGGGAACCCCCAAGAAACATAATAGGGATTCTTAGCTTCCTAGGGTTAGCAGGCTATTATAGGAGGTTCATACAGGACTTACCAAAAATTGCTAAATCGATGACAAAATTGTTCAAGAACACTTCATTCAAGTGGGACGACCAATGCCAGAAAATCTTTGAGAAGTCGAAGACTAAGTTGAGCGAGGCTCTGATACTGGTGTTACCCATGAAGGACAGTGCATTTGTGGTATATATCGATGCATCAAGGTTTGGGTAAGGTAGAGTACTGATGAAAGAAGGTGGTGGTGTACACTTCAAGAGAGTTGCATTTGCGCAAGAAAAACTACCCAACACATGACTTGGAATTGGCAATAATTGCACACGCCCTGAAGGTGTGGAGACGTTATCTCTATAATGAAATGTTTAAAATTTTAACTAATCACAAAATTCTAAAGTATGTCGCCATGTAAAAGAAGCTGAATTTAAGGCAATGGAGGTGGATGGAATTGATCAAGGATTATGAATGCACCATTGAGTACCACTCAGGCAAGGCCAATATGGTGGCAAATGAATTAAGTAGAAAAATGCAAGAGCAACCCAATTCCATATCCTACAATATGGAGTCACTATTTTATTTACATGAGATAAGGGTACAATTCGAGGTGGTGTAAGAATAAATGTTAGCTAATATACAAGTTCGGCCATTGATTAGAGATAAGGTTGCTAGTACGCAGGTGGAGAAGAAGAACCTTATGAAGATAAGGAAAAAAGTGTAAAAGGGAAAGGTCGAGACTCTATATTGAATGGATGAAAATGGTATTCTATACTATAAGGAATGGCTGTGTGTACCTAATATTCAAGAGTTGATGAGGGAGATTATGATCGAGGCACACTCCTCTCCCTATGCAGTACACCTGGGTAGCATCAAGACGTACCGAGATTGACGAGAACATTACTGGTGGCCAAGGATGAAGGTTGAAGTTGCCAACTTCCTGGTCAGGTGTTTTTCCTACAAATAGATCAAAGCAGAACACCAAGTGCTAGTAGGAAAACTAAGATCACTAGCAATTCTAGAATGGAAATGGAAGAAGATAGATATGGACTTTATCATGGGTTGCCTCAGACCTTTAAGCAGTATGATGCAGTTTGGGTGATTGTGGATCACCTTACAAAGTCGATGCATTTCTTGCCAATTTGACAGAAAGATTCTTTAAACAGGTTGGTTAAGAAGTATGTAGCTGAGATAGTTAGGTTAGACAGGATGTCAATAACTATCGTGTCAGATAGAGACCTGCGATTTACCTCATGATTCTATCATGTCAGCAGACCATTGGAACGCGATTGCATTACAGCACTGTTTTTCACCCTCAGACCGATGGCCAGTTGAAGAGAACCATACAGATGTTGGAAGGTATGATGAGGGCTTGCTCTTTGGAGTTTTAGGGAAATTGGGACAAACATCTTCCTTTGATAGAGTTTACCTACAACAATAGTTTCCACTCCAGCATTAGAATGGAACCATACGAGGCTTCGTACAAGAGGAGGTGTGAGAGTCCTATCTACTGGGATGTAGAGGGGTTGCGACAATTAGAGGGGCAGAGTTGGTATAACAAACAGTGGAGAAGATCGACATCGTAAAGAGATGCATAAAAGCAGCACAAGATTGACAAAAGAGCCAATATGATAGGCATCATTGGGAGATCACCCACGCAATGGGTGATAGGATATTCCTTCGAGTATTTTTATGAAAGGGCGTAGTTTGCTTTGGGCGAGTGAGAAAATTGATCCTGAGATATATTAAACCCTACTAGATCATAGAAAGAGGAGGGCCTTTTGGCTACAGATTGAGGTTATTGATAGAATTGTTAAGGTTTCAGGATGTGTCCCATGTCTCTATTTTATAAAGGTATAGGTCTGATCCCAACCACATGATACAAGAGCCAGAGGTGGATATTGCAAAGAACTTGTCCTATATGAAAGAACTAGTGGAGATTCTAGATAGACAAATGCAAAAGCTTCAAAAATGTGAGATTATAATGGTGAAGGTGAAGTTGAGTTTCCACTCTGCACGAGGGGCTACCTAGGAGGTGGAACACAACATGAAGAAATATTATCCACAACATTTTTCTCACAATGTGGGTTTTGAAAGAGGTATGGTTAGAGTTACTCAAACTGGTGATTGTTGAATGAATAAGCTAATGAACTACATAAAAATAAACGTAATTTCAGGGCAACATTTTTACAAGTAGGGGAGAGCTGTAATGCCCCCATGTTTTAAAAGAAATAAAGATGTAACAATAATAATAATGATAGTAAAATTTAAATTTGAATTTAATCATGTAGCTAATTGTGAACTAAAGATACCTCTAAAAACCCTAGTTTTATGAGAAGTAGAGAAGTACACTCAGTCGGAGAGGAGTACGTGTGGCAAGCATGACCACACGTAGTCCCTCCCCACTATGCGTAGTCTCCTATTTTGTCGACTTTAAATGAGCTTTAATCCCTAAAATCAAAATAAGGCTCAAGAACTTGTCACCACTAAATCGTAAAAAATCCCTCCTGTTGAATCTTCCACAAGAGAACTTAAGTCTAACAATTATAACCCCAAGGTAAGCATTTATACTCTAATTTGCAATCGATTACTTTGTACTATATCATAAACCATCCATGGAATGATAAGGGGTCTTGGTAGAATGGTTAGGAAGAAATAGAGTAATAACAGCTAACGAGTAATGCGAATTAAGGTAGAAATTAGGGAAGAAACAAGTGAGAATAATTAAAGGTTAAATGAAAGAGAATTTTATTGTGGCAGTTGGTGTTTGAGTATTAATGTGGTCTTCCTCCTTTTTTATATAACCATTTAATATGAGTTGCAAATGAAGGGGACCCCGAGCAATCACTGGAGGAACACACTTAAGACAAATCGAGGTGAGTGTGTTCGCTCTCTTCCTTATTTAACTATATAATTTAAAATCCATGGTTAATACATTTGGCTGATAATTGCTTGTATCTTGTTGGATTGATATATATACATATATATAAATATGTTTATGGAGTGTTGTATTTTATCACATAAATTATTGTGCCTAAAAGTGTTGTTATGGGTAGTTATTATGATGGTTTGTATTATGAAAAGTGGACTTTGTTTTGTGACTTTGAGTGTGGGTGCGATCTACTTATTGCGTAATTTATGAATATGAATTGGATAATGTTTGGCGATTGAATGAGAACTTAGGGATGTGATTGTGCGAGATTTTGTTGAGAATGCGTGCATGTTTGGATATCATCATGTTCTCATGCATTATATTTAGTTTCATGACATGTGTAGAGTTAATTGGAATGGGTAGGAGCTTGAGGTTTATAAGCGGTTTTAAGGGGATCTTAAGGCTCATAAAAAAATTGGGAGCTTATGGCTCATTTATAAATCATGGAGCTTATGGCTCATTTATAAGATATGGAGCTTATGGCTCATTTACAGAAATATGGAGCTTATGGCTCAAAAATAAAATATGGAGCTTATGACTCAAAGAAATTGAAGCTTAAGGCTCAAGAGAATTTTTTTGGGACCTTATGGTTAAGTGAGAAGAGTGTCCATGAACTCGATCGAGAGAGGGAGAGAGTGGATCTCAAGGGTAGAGTCACGGGTTGTGAATGCGTCTAGCAAATTTTTCTTTATTTTGTCCATATGGCTTTGTTTATGTGAATGACTTTATGATTGTTGTTTTGTTCACTACTGTAGGAAACAGTAGGGTGCGCGAGGGGTTTCACTACGCGTGGTTACATCAACCATGTGTAGTCATTATGCGACCGTGCATTTGTCACATACGCAGAGCAATTATGCGAAGTCACTATGACCACACGTAGTTGTCATGCCACTGCGTGTGCGCTATGATTTTTTGGAAAAATGGATGTGTTAGTATGTGTTTTGAGTGTGATTAATTATGAACTTGTGCTAGCATTAGAAATAGCTTGATCTTATAGAAGAGTATAACTAGAGAATAACGGATGAAAGAGGGATCATAAAATAAGAAAATAATTTGTCGTGTGTTAAATGTTAATTGGCTTGTTCGTTATATAGTTAGTTAGGGGTGAGACATACTCATTCACTGAGTTTTAATACTCGTTGTATTTTCTTATGAATGTTTTTTTGTGGACACGTAGGAGGGCTAACATGTAGCGATTACTCGACTACGCCACTATATTTTTAGGGACTCACAAGCTAAGGTTGAGGGAATCCATCTATTTGCATGTCTTTTGTGTTACTTGAAACATTATTTTAGTTAAGATCATAAAGTTTGTAATCCTAGTGGAATGGAACATTACTTTACCTTATGTACGCTTGTAACCTGTACTCATGTTTTGTTAATATCATGACACGTTTGATGAGACTTTTAAAAAATATTTCAAAATTTGGCGTTATGGGTAATCCTTTCACTTCTCTCATGCTCTCTAACATGGACTAGTGAATACCTAACATAAACATAATTTTCACCTTATTACGAGCACATTAGGCCCATATTAAAGTAGATAGTTATCCATCTAGAGTTTTATTGAGATTTTAGGTATAAAGAGATCTAATGTAAAACTTGCACAATAAGGACTACTTATGAATCAAAAAGCATGTTTCTCATTTGTGGATTTAATCAAACTACCATGTCAGAGACATGTATCCATGACTTCTGACTGGTACAAAATATGTTTGTGTTTTGTAGGACAAAACCCACTAATTCAAAAATAGCATGTCATTCTTAATTCACATACTATTCTCATAGTAGAGACTAACTAGGGATTTTTAGAATGTAATGTCTTGCTTCAAGGTCTTACGGACATATTCCTTACTTATTCCAACCTAAGCCTTGAGAAGCACATTCAAAGAATTTCCATCATAATATGCACAAAAATAAACATGATAAAACTAAAAATGCCTCATTTTATTAATCATAAGTAGAAAATACAATTTTTTGGGACTAGTGCTACACTAACAAAAGCTATCATACAAGCATTATGCAAAAGAAATGTTAGTCTGATTAGTTTCAAAATTAACTACCTCAAGATAAATGACCATCTAAGGTTATCTTATCAAAATTACCATATGCTAACAAGGTGAAATCAAGCATCATATTAAGTCAATGAGGAATTAATAGAACAAGGAAATGATGAACTTTTGAGTTCAAAAGACCATGCAAGTTTTAACAATGGATTATGTTGGAATCTTGGAAGATGTGGAATATCTAGTAATACACAAAGCTTTTGCATATAGTTTAGCATGTAATAAGGAAATAAGCTCACTGACATGGGCAAATACCTTGGGTTTCATTCACTAATTGAGAGATCTATCATGGTGAATAAAATGCCAAATTAAGGCAATCATTTAAATGCTACACGTATAATTTATATAATTAGTGTCAATTTACTAGGTGCAAAATAAAAGTCATATTATTGAGAACATTATGTAATATGCCATAACTTATATACTTATGTGATTATTACTTGGTAAGTAATAAATTCTGTTTAAAACCAATAATAGTCCTATGTGCAATGACAGAAGATGTTGAATAGATTGAAGACCAAAGCTTTGCATGGTGTTAAATAATATACGTGCGCTCCAACACGAGGAGAGAACACCATGACACAATTTTTTTAGCAAAATTGTGTGTAAGTCGAATCAATAAGATAAGAATCATAATAAAACACTATCAATCCTCTAATGTGAGACCAAGTGTAGGAGATACTAGTTATTATTTTAAAAAGTCATCCTTAAGACATTTAACATTGAGAAGAAACATGAATGTTAGACAATTGACTTAATATGTTCGTTGAGTATGCCTCTGATTGACACGCGTAAACAAGAACATGTTAGAAAATTGATGATCCTCAGGGTGGAGTATCAATAGTGGAAGGAGAAGTACTACTTTTGTGAACATTATTACGATTAAGAATCAAAGTATGCTCGGCGCACCTATTAAATGTTTTTCAGTGAAACATTACGAGCGAAAACGGTTAAGCATTTATAAGATCATATCGAAACTAGTGATTGTACAGAAAGTATGTTAGGGAGGTGTCACATTGTTCAAGAAATGGACAGCCTGCTTGAGGAGTAGATGAATATCTTTCTAATATAAAATATGAGTAGCTAGCAATAGCAATATAAACTCATAGTCGTTGATTGGTTTGCAGCTCGACTACAAAGCGAGAACAGAGGGAAACGGGTCAGCGGGATGAGTGATCGCTAACCCTTGCCTTGGGAAGAGCTTCAGTGTCTCTCCCTCATCTCGTCGGAGCAAGAGAGGAGGCACTAATAATTTTAAAAATACCCGATTATTTGAAAGTTTGCTATTATTACTTTAAAAATAAGAATAACATCCTCAAGAATTCTTCAATTATGCACAATAATTTTTTGATTCTTCTAAAGTATAAATTATACTCAAATGTATGATCAATATATTATATATATTATATTATGCATCTATATCAATATATGTATTAATATAAAACAAAATACATATGAAGTTAATTCATGTTGACGTGTCATTTTATAATTTTTTTTGAAATTTAAATTTAAATATTAATTACATTTAATGCAATCAACATTATAAACTACACAAATTTTTTGAAATTATTGTGAATGAACAGAATATTGTCTCTTGTTGTGTCAAGAAAAGAATTATTATTGTTTTTTGAAAATAATTTATTTTTCACTTACTATAAAAGGTGTCTTTACATCTTCTATGTATTAATATAAAGCAGAACACAATAAAATTAATGTTAGTTAGAGTGTCAATTTATATTTCTTTTGATATTATTAAAATTTAGATTGTCTAATTAGTATATATTATAAATGATTTTTAAAAATTTTATACATTTACAAGTAAAAATTTATCTATATATTATTCATTTATTATCATAAAATTTTAAGTGTTTATGCTTTGAATAAATAAAAATAAATTATTAAATTAATTTATCATTATGGTAATAAATCAAAATAAATTGCTATAAAATATAGTTATTTAAAAATTAATTATTTTTATTTAATTTATAATTTAATTTTTTTTATTCACAATCAATAAAATCTATTATATTTCTTTTTTACTTTTTCCTAACCTAATTAAAATAATTTATTTTTTTAGCCAATAAAAATCATACATAAATTATATAAGGGTCTATTTTTATTCATAGATACTTTTTTCTCTTTTTGATAACAAAATTTAAGAAATTAATATGATTGACAAATTAAAAAAAATTATGAAATTCAATTATTATAGGTACAAATTTGATGTGGCAAATTATATGTTTAGTTTTATATTCATTATATAATATCATTGTAACACCCCAAAATTTTACAAAAATATAGTATTTTAATTAAATATTAAAATAATATACGAAGAAAATACCGGAAAATTTTTCGCATTTTTTTAATAAATATTTGAGAGGAATAAATTGAAATATTGAGAAGGGAAGATTAATAAAAATATAGAAAGATGTGAATTTCGAAAATTTCAAAATTCGGGAATTTCTTTGGGTCGAGATAAAATAAATTACGAAGCAAAATGGACACAAGGCGACTGGAGAAATTTTCCTCCACTCCACTCCATTCTACTCACACGACAATCACTTCCTTCTTTCCCCATTTTCAGATTTTTCGTTTCCTCTCTCTCCTTCCTCCTTCATCTCTCCACCTCTCTTCCAATTCTCTTCCAATTAATTCACAAAAATC